>MU401830.1:0-24869 GCA_022579005.1 Poronia punctata
AAATTAATTTAGTAGTAAAAATAATAATAAAACTAATTTAAAAGCTTAAGTTAGTATTGTTAGTAAATAATCTATTTATAAAAATAAATAGCTTTACTTTTATTAAGTTTAAAAGTATATACGTTAATTTATAATGCTTATTTTTAATTTACTAGTTAATTTACTTATTTAATGCTTAAATATTGTTTTTTATAAGTTTAATAACTTATATAGCTATTAATAAGTTAAATATAGCTTTAAGTTAATATATATTGCTAATATATATACTATATACTTTTTAGCTAACGTATTACTAAAAAGTATTAACTAAAATAAGGTTAATTTTAGTTAGATTTTTTGCTTAACTTTTTTGCATAAAAATTACTTTTTTATTTTAAAAAGTAACTTTTATATTATTAAATTTAATAGCTTGTTTTTTATTAAAAAATTGCTTTAGTTTTGCTTTAAATTTAGCTTTAAAAAGTTTGCTTTTTTTTTTAGCTAAAAACGTTAATATAGCAAATAATAAAATATTATTTATTTATATTATAATAATACTAAATTTATTATGTTTACTTTTTATAAATAATAAGCAAAGGTTATAAGTTAATATTATTATTTTAAATTAATTTTAATAATGTTTATAATAAGTTTAAAACTAGTATAAACTAAATTTAGCTAAATTATAAAAAAAGCAAAGTAATTAAAAAATAGTACCTTTAAAGTACTTTTTTTTAAGTTTAATAAGTAAATGTATATATATAATATAAAAAAAAGTATTTTTTAATTATATATATGCTTATATAATGTTTTTTAGCTTACTATAAGCATTATAGTTTTAAATTAAAAATAGTATAAATATAAGTATAACTTATTAACTTATTTATTAAATAATTAAAGCTTAATATAAAACTGTTTTTTTTTTATAGTTATTATAGCCTTAAACTACTAGTTATAATTTTTTATAAAGCTAAGTAGTTTTACTTTTAATTTTATATACTATTTAAAATAAAAATAGCTTAATATTTAAGTATATTTTAAAGTTAAAATAAATAAACTTAAATACTTTTATACTTAAAAAATTATTAATTTTTAAAGTGTTAAACTTTTTAAAAAGTAAACTAAAAGTAAAGATAATGCGTTTATTTTTTAACTTTAAATATAATTAAAAATCTACTTTCTTTTTTACGTTTAAGTACGTTTTTAGTACTATTATATACTTAAATTATATTGTTAAAAAGTATTATAATATAATAATTATTGTTTTTTTTTTAATCTTTTATAAAAGTAGTAAATAACTACTAAAGTAGTAAAAGGTTATAAGTTTTTTACTTTTACTAAAAATATATTTTAATTTATACCTATTTTATAATTAATTTAGTTTATATTTACTAAAAATTTGTTTATACGTTAATATAGTTTTATTTAAATATAATAAAACTTTATTAGTTTATTTACTATATTAATAATAACCTTTTTGCTTTTAATTGCTTAAACCTTAAAAAAACTATTTTATTTTTGCTTCTTTTATTAAATAAAAACTTTACTTTATAAAAAAAAAGTAAAAATAAAAAGTAAATTAAAGCTATTTTAAATATTAAGCGTATATAATACGTTTATTTTTACTTTTTTATTTTAAATAGCTTTTATAGCTTTTTAAATAGCTTTTATATACTAAATAATTTTAAGTAATAGTAGCAAATTATAATTAATTTATAAATAAGTACTAAATATTAATAAAGTAAGTATTAGTTTATTAAGTTTTGCAGTATTATTAAAAAGTTTTACTATTATTTACAAAATTAATTTATTATTATTTTAATAGCTAATCTTTTTTTAATTATATTAAAAGTGCAGCATAAAAAAGCATATACGCATTTAATTTTGCTAAGTGCTTAATATACTTTAATAAGCATTTTTTTATATATAATTTTTATAATTTTAATACTAGTTTAAAACTTTTTTAAAGTAAAGTTAGTACTAGGGTTATATTAATTCACTTTATAGGTTTATGACAGCGCAGGTTTTCTGACTTAGTCAAATTTTTTTTTTGTTTTCTACACAGACCACACAGCCCACACAGCCAATACCTACGCTGCGCGCCCCACCCTGCACCACTACACCCTACAGCAACATATCAATTTACTTTATAGGTTTATGACAGCGCAGGTTTTCTGACTTAGTTAAATTTTTTTTTTGTTTTCTACACAGACCACACAGCCCACACAGCTAATACCTACGCTGCGCGCCCTACCCTGCACCACTACACCCTACAGCAACATATCAATTTACTTTATAGGTTTATAACAGCGCAGGTTTTCTGACTTAGTTAAATTTTTTTTTTGTTTTCTACACAGACCACACAGCCTACACAGCCAATACCTACGCTGCGCGCCCCACCCTGCACCACTACACCCTACAGCAACATATTCCCATATCTTCTAGGTTAAAATATATACTTTATATAGCTAATTAAAACATATAAAACATGTTTTTATTATTTTAACTTTATATACTGTTTTTATTGCTTTTTTTAAAAGTTACAAACGTAATATTATGTTAACTGCTATTATATTAAAAGACCTATACTTTGACTGTATATATTGTTGTTAAGCCCCTTGCTTATTTATAGCGCATTAGTTTAATTATGTATTGCTACCCTTATAAAATTCCTGCAGTTGTGTTATAGCCCTTGTTTTATATAGTTTATTAGTTTAATTATGTGTTGCTACCCTTGCCTTATTTTGCGGTTGTGTTGCAGCCCCTGGTTCTATATAGCCTATTAGCTAGATTTTGTATTGCGTCCCTTATAAGTATTTACCCTTATATTGCGGTTGTGTTGCAGCCCTTGTTTTATGTAGTCTATTAGCTAGATTTTATATTGCGTTCTTTGCAAGTCTCTACCTTTACATTAAGGTTGTGTTGCAGCCCCTAGTTTTATGTAGCCTATTAGCTAGATTTTGTATTGCGTCCTTTGCAAGTCTCCACCCTTATATTGTAGTTGTATTGTAGCCCCTGTTCTATATAGCCTATTAGGCAGGTTATGTATTGCGTCCCTTGCAAGTCTCTACCCTTATATTGCAGTTTTAAAAACTAAAGACGATAATAACAGCAGCGAAGTAGGGGCAGAGATTCTAATACAGCGACAACCTTAGCGTGCTCAAGCTCTTGCACAAAAATAAAGGGGCCAAGGCTAATGCTAGCAATGCAAAACATTAAAAACAGATTAGAAAAACGAGGTTAAAGAACTTAATAGCACAATTAAAGTTTTTAAGGAAAATATTAAAAAACTTTGGGCTAAAGTTCAAAAACTTGAAAGAAAACTTTAAAAAACACCTAAGCAAGTAAGAAGAGAATATCAGAAAACTTCGGGCTAAAGTTCGAGAACTTGAAAAGAGACTTTAAAAGACACCTAAGCAAGTAAAAGGAAAATATTAGAAAACTTCGGGCTAAAGTTTAGAAACTTAAAAGAAGACTTTAAAAGACACCTAAGCAAGTAAAAAAAGAATATTAGAAAACTTTAAGCTAAAGTTCAGGAACTTAAAAGGAGACTTTATTAAAAAACACCTAAGCAAGTAAAAGAAAGATATTAAAAAACTTTAAGCTAAAGTTTAGGAACTTAAAAGAAAACTTTATCAAAAAACACCTAAGCAAGTAAAAGTTAGTAGTACCTACCTCTATCTTAAGCTAACGCTATGCTTCTCTCCTATTAGGTACTAACTATTTTCCAGCTATAAGGTATATTAATAAAAAAGTTACTTGATGCCTCCGGCAACATAAAAACTAAAGCAAATTGCAAGTTATATAAAAAAATCTACAACTAAGCATATAAGCAAGGCATTATATCTTAAGATCTTAAAAATATCTATCTAGATTTAAAAATAAACGTAATGCATTATTTGTTTTACCCCTTGTTCTATATAGCTTATTAAGCAAATTATATATGTTGCATCCCTTACAAGTCTCTACCTCGGTATATTTTTATCGCGTTTATGTTGTTGCCCTTACAATATTAAATTTATTTTTTATTATTAAAATAATGCATCTCTCTACCTTGCAATGCCCGTTTCTTACTTATTATTTTGTTAATTACGTATATATATATTATCTATTTAACAGCGTAGCAATTACATCCTGCCAAGAGTACTTCGAGGTTAAGGATGCAAACTAATTAGATACGCTAATTATAGTACCTAATTAACTTTTATCTTACACTATTTTACTTTATTCTAAGTATATTAAGGTATATTTAAGGTACACGACTAAAAGAAAGGTAAGCTACTATAAAACTTATACCTTTAATATTACTAACCTATTACAAGGATAGCATAGGGGGGCGGCGATGTTTTTATAGACTAATGTAATTGCTACGCTGTTAAACAAATAGCCTTTAATTTTATCTTGTCTATTTACAGCGTTTATATTATTACCCTTTAATAATACTTACTTTAAAATTAAAAAGTAAGTATACTATTTTGTTTTGCATTATAAACCTTTGCTTTTACTAGTCTTGTTTATGTTGTTACCCATATACAGCGCTTGCCCTAATTCAGTTTATTAGTAGTTTTTATATTATAACCTTTGTATAGCGCTTGCCCTAATTCACTTTATTAATAGTCTTTATATTGTAACCTTTATACAGCGCTTGCCTTAATTCAGTTTATCAGTAATCTTTGTATTAAAACCCTTGTACAGCTCTTGCCTTAATACAGTCTTACTTTATATTGTAACCCCTATAGTACTGCCTTTACTAGTTATATGCATATCGCAACCTTTGCCTCTATCTAGCACATTACGTATATAGTAGTTTACCTAGTTAGGTATTTGTTATGATTCTAATTTTGGTATAAGGCAAATTTTAAATCACTACTATTAAGGTATTTATCTGCATTGTTTTATATAAACCTTTTAATATAACTTTTTATTTACGCTAATGTTTATCTAGGTTATCTTACAACTATTACAATACCTAGCCTATTAGTTATGTTTATGTTGCAACTATTGCACATATTTAGCCTACCTAATAGTATAATCTTTTTAGTGTTGCAGCTAGCCCCTATATGTAAGTACTTATTATCTAGGCGCACTTGCACCTAGGCCCTTGCATATATCTAGATTACCGGGCTCTTTAGTTGCAAGGCCTTATTTAATACTATAAGTGCACAACAAGCAGCCGGTCTATTAGTATTTTTAAGATTAGGTTCTTTGCTTAGCTTAGTAGGCTAGCTTATTTATTAGTTGCCTTCTCCTACTATATTAGTTTAAATCTACTTAGAGATTCTTAGCGTTATTCTAGGTATTTAGTATTTAGATTTGTAGTTGCTACCTATCTTCACTAACGTACATTGTACCCTGTTAGAAACCAAATATTTATAGGCGCAATAAATATTTAGTTTCTTACCCCCCCTACAGACTTTTATATTCATCTATGCACTGCTTCTTTACTGGTATATGTATATATTTGGTCTAGTACACCTTTATAACCTCAATATCTTCTGCACACAGCCCTTTTATGTCTTTTATTTATTCTAGTATAATATATAACATTTAGAATATACTTTTAAATTATTATTAATAATTAAGGTATATTGTTAACAAACACCTTTACATTTATTGTTATATATAACATTTATTATTAAATTTTTTTAACGTGTTTTAGTTCAACTTTAGACCTTAAGCCTGTCTACTACTAACTATACTAAATTTATAAAATTATTCTTACAATGTCTTCTTTTATAATCAGCTTAATTCCTTATTTTATTGCTAGTATATTTAGCATTTTCCTAATTGCCGTATATATCTATTAGTTTATTCATAACTACTAGCACATAGAAGTTACGGAAATTATATAATCTTTTTAGGTACTATGCCTATCTTAAATGCTGAACGATCCCGTCGCTACTAAGAGAAAAAAAGGCAACAACGACTTGCTGCGCTCTACAAGCAAGCGGCAGGCCTAAATTCCTACCTCTACGTTGTCTTAAGCGTTGCCGCTGCTACAATCCTATTTAATTTACCTACAATCTCCTATCCTATTAATTCCTACTAACCTTTTCAAAGTTCCTACTAGCATCCTTAATATGGTCTATAGCCTAGTTTTGTTTTGCTATTTAGCAGCAGACATTTACAAAGACAGTTTCTCCCTTACTTTACCTCTCTTTTTTCCTAATTACTACTATTTTCTTAGCCTTACTTTTAAGTTACTTAAAACGGTCCTGTTTAACCTTTCCTTTACTTGTTACTATATATAGTTAACACCCTGCAACCTTTTATTAGCCTATCTGTTTAATCTTTAACCCAAGATAACAACCACCCCGTGCTGCTGCTCTATGTTATACTAAATATTGTACTATATTTACCTACTTTGCCTAATCTTA
Organism: Poronia punctata; assembly: GCA_022579005.1. NCBI lineage: Eukaryota > Fungi > Ascomycota > Sordariomycetes > Xylariales > Xylariaceae > Poronia > Poronia punctata. Next base: position 6,357 of record MU401830.1, read on the forward strand.
ACTAACTTAGTAATCTAGGCGTAACTACTGTCCTTAGTTTGTCCCCGTCTACAGCTAATATATATATAAACACGCATTTTTTTAACAACTATACTACTTTATTACATTTAACCTATCTCCCCAGTCTTGTTAATTACTTTTTACCTATACTTAAAGACACGCCTAACTCTCTACTTAAAAACTACTAACTTTACCCTAACAACACCCCATCTTTTAAACCCGCCGCTGCCGGGCTTAATAATAATAATAACAATAACAATACCTAATCTTCCGAACTTGTCCCTCCTAGGCCTAACAAATGCCAGTCTCTTGAACCTGCCCTTCCTAAGCCTAACAAGAGGACATCTCCTAAACTAGCCCCTTTTAAGCCTAACAAGGGGACATCTCCTAAACTTGCCCCTCCTAGGCCTAATAAATGCCAGTCCCCCAAACCTGCCCCTCTTAGGCCTAACGAGGGGACATCTCCTAAACCTGCCCCTCCTAGGCCTAACAAATGCCAGTCTCCTAAACCTGCTCCTCCTAGGCCTAACGAATGCCAGTCTTCTAAACCTGCCCCTTTTAGGCCTAACAAATACCAGTCCCCCAAACCTGCCCCTCTTAGGCCTAATGAGGGGACATCTCCTAAACCTGCCCCTCCTAGGCCTAACGAATGCTAGTCTCCCAAACCTGCCCCTCCTAGGCCTAACAAATGCCAGTCTCCCAAACCTGCCCCTCTTAGGCCTAACAAATGCCAGTTTCCTAAACCTGCCCTTCTTAGGCCTAACAAGAGGACATCTCCTAAACCAGCCCTTCTTAAGCCTAACAAGAGGACATCTTCCAAACCAGCCCCTCCTAGGCCTAACAAATGCCAGTCTCCTAAACCAGCCCCTCCTAGGCCTAACGAAGGCCAGTCTCCCAAACCTGCCCCTCCTAAGCCTAATAAATGCCAGTTTCCTAAACCTGCCCCTCCTAAGCCTAACAAAGGCCAGTCTCCTAAACCTACCCTTCCTAGGCCTAACAAAAAACTATTACTGCCTACTTTACCGATATCTAATAAGCAATATAATTACAAGCCCTCGCAAACAAGACAAAAGAGGAAACTTGCGTTGCAACAAAGTAGTCTAGATGTAAAACGACAAAAGATTAAGGTGCATATAAGACAGAAAGTGATCGAAGCAGACAATAATAATTCCTTTTAAGAATCTGTTAGCTTTAGCTGTTAGCTAGGCAACAATACACCTGCTTTACTTGCTGCCTTTATTATTATTATTTTTAGAGATAACACATCTTCTAAAAACAGCACATCTTCTAAAGACAATAGCAACAACACATCTTTTAAACAAGACTACCTTGTTAGTTTTAACAACATATCCTCTAAATAAGACTACCTTATTACTTTTAATAATACATTTTTAAACAACAACAGCAGCAACACCCCTTTTAAACGCAACCTTGCTATTGCTTCTAATAACACATCTTTAAACTACAACAGCAGCAACACCCCTTTTAAACGCAACCTTGCTGTTGCTTCTAATAACACATTTTTAAACTACAACAGCAGCAACACCCCTTTTAAACGCGACCCTGCTGTTGCTTTTAATAATACATCTTCAAACTACAACAGCAGCAACACCCCTTTTAAACGCGACCCTGCTATTGCTTTTAATAACACATCTTTAAACTACAACAGCAACAACACCCCTTTTAAACGCGACCCTGCTATTGCTTCTAATAACACATTTTCAAACCACAACAGCAGCAACACCCCTTCTAAACGCAACCTTGCTGTTGCTTTTAATAACACATCTTCGAACTATAACAGCAGCAACACCTCTTTTAAACCCAACCCTGCTATTAGTTTTAACAACACATCTTCTAAACACGACCCCCCTATTACCTTTAACAACACATCTTCTAAATCCGACGGCTCCGTTATTTTAGACAGTCTACCTTCTAAAGCAAACCATACTAACCTTGCTTATAAGTCGCCGCCCAAATTGCCTCTAAATCTTATATATACCTAGTTAAAGTGGCGCTTTAATACTCTGCCTTTAATAGAACACAATCGAGTTTTTAGCTAACTTAAGCACATATATGCAAATACTTGCAGTTATAGTATATTATTTCTTTTTATACTTAATTTAAGTTTATTTTGCTAACATAGTATTTAAATATAAACAATGCCAACTGCAAACGTAACAGCGCCTCTCTTAAAGAAGTTACCGAGTATTTTAAAAATACGTGCAAGCTTAACGCTACTATATCCCTTATTATAAATAATTTTTCTAAGCAAAAGGCTACTTAAAAAAAGGCAATATATAAACATTTAAATTATCCTAAGTACCTTTATACGTTTTTTACAAGCGTGCTATTAAAACCTCTATTGTTTAACGCTACGTTTAAAGCATGTCGGGCTAAGTTAAACAATTTATTTGTTACCTGGTACTACAATGTTAATAGTTATATTATATAGTTACGTTTGCTCTAAGCCTTTCCTAACTCTTTGTTTTTCTTGTTATACTTGCTACCGTTTTTTACTTCTATTATATAAAACCTCTATTGTACCTTTAAAGGCAAGGCACCTTACAGAACAAGCAACATATTGCTTGGAACTTTTAGTTATTTTAGAGGCAATACGGTCCACCTTATATTCCTAAATGCGCCGGCATTAAAACTGCGTTAGACACTGTATCTTATATTAAAACGCCAAAAACAATTTGTTAACAATTATGTCTTGCTAGCGCTTAGGTCTTGTACGTGCCCTACCCTCGTCTCTAACCACCTTACTAGTTTTACGCAGGCCTAGGCTAAGTTAAAGGCGTTTTATAACAATAACAACCCTACCTAGATGCGCAACCATACCTACTTACAATATAGTATTGCCGTAACTAAGACCGCAGCCTTTTAGGTTGCGCTTGTATACAACTACAATAATTATTTTTTTAGTTTCTTTTTTAACCTAATTCTTTTACTTTAAGAGCACAACATTAAAGACATCACTACAAGCCCAACTAGTAAAAGCGCACTAAAGAAATTTTACGAAACCTTTTTTAAAGCCGCCAACCTTGCATATTTAAACCCAAGCTCTACTTAAGTAAATGTTGGATTCTATAACGTCCTAGATGTTAAATAGCTGCTACCTAATACCCTTAAGTCACTTACGCTAGTTTATAAAGCTAAATGCCTTTTTACAATAGCTTTAAATTCCGATAGCGCGTTCTAAAGCTTTACTTTGCAGCAGTATATATAGTATATACTTAGACAAATTACGTTAATTAAACTAATCCGACAACATAGCAGAACGCGACAATTATAGCCAACACTATGCTAGCTTAAAGCGTATAGTATTTATAAGCAGCATTTATAAATACTAGACAAACACTATTACCTTTTCTACCGCGCAGAATTCGATGATCTTTGTTTTAGGCAGTCGCTTTATAATAAGCACTACAAGGCAAAGGCTAGTACTAATATGCGCAGCAGGCCACCCCTTAACCTAAAAGCTATAATCTAAGATTTTTAGTTGCACAAAGCCTGATTATATAATATGTTAGCAAACTCCTTAGGCGCTAACTATAAAACTTGACAAGAATGTCGCATCTTATAGTCCTACTTTATATCCTTTATTAATGTTAGCAAAGCGCTTTTTAATATTACTACGCGCCCTTTATTGCCTAACGATAGCCTAACTAAGCACGATCCATTCTAGCTTATCCCAACCAAAGCTCTTAACAATCTTATCCTAGTTTTGGCTGTACGCCTTATTAAGCCTATTAAAAGGCTTGCCGTTCTTGCCTAAGACAACCTAGCTAATCCAGACATCGGCTTTACCGACTGCAATAAGACAAGCGCTAACCTATATACTAATTACATCCTGCTTACCTTTCTCCGGCTAACATGCACAGGGGCTATGCCGTCTTGGTACCTTTAGCTTTAGCTTAAAAAGTAGCAACCCTGCTTAGCAGGCAGAACCCATCGTTAATACCTACGTAGCCTAGGTATAAAGGACATTATAAGTCACTTTAGTATACCTTAGTTACTATAAGAGATAATGTTTATCTTTACTGCTACTGTTATATCTGCTGTCTGCAAACTACTTTGCTTATCTTTTCATCATTTGCTTAAAGCCCCTCGTTGCAGCAATTTCAATTTAAGAAATGCCCCTAGTTAGGTAAAGGCCTAATTAATCCTCTAGACTATAGTAAGCGACACTATTGCACAGATCTATACGCATTGGAAATCAAACAATTATACTAAAGCATTACAGCTTAGATCTAAGCTGTTCTACTTATGCCTACAGTTAGTTATGTAAGAGTATAACTACAAGTTTTTAAAAGCCCACAAGTCCTCTCTAAAAAAGCTTAACAGCGTTACTCCTGCTATAATTAATACTGCACTATATAGAGGACAGCCTAACAATGCTACCGGCTATATATAAGTCATTACCCCGCTCGAGCTCATAAAGGTGTACATTAGGCTGTTCGAAGCCATAGGCCCTAAAGGGCCCGCCTTATATAAGGAACTTTAGAAGATAAAGCTTTTTATAATCCTTTACATAGCTATTACTAAAGCACGTTAAGGCTATAAAGGGTACAACAAAGCTAATGCTATAAAAGGTGCCTGCACCTAGGCGTCGTATGTAAACACGATACTAAGTAGCATAAACAATACTGTATTATAGACAGCAAAGAATTTTGTGCGTTACTACTACAAAATAAACAAATAGTAGCAAGAGGGATTTATATACAATAAGAACGCCCTTAGTTTTACTTTACTAACTTTAAATAACTAGCGAACATATGCTTAGGTATACGCAAGCGCGTATATTTATATTATACTAAACTACGAAAGAGTTAAGTTTTTTTACGTTTAAACACAAAAGCGATAGAAACTAAAATTAAGTTTCTTTAACCTTAGATATTGTATGCTAGGACTGTCTAGTACTTATATGCTAAAAGGGCATGCATTCGACACAGCGATAGCCGCAGCAGTACATTCAGCAATAGCAAGATTGCTACAATAAATAAAACAAGCATATGAGCAAGAGTATCTAAAGCCTTTGTATTGCAGTCTTAAAGATCTTGTTAATTTAGCGAAATTTCTTAAAAATCTCAAGATAACTATAAGCTAACAAGTTAACCACTACATTTTTTCGTTTGAGCAACCTAGGTTAGGGCCGACTTCTTAGTTAACTAACATTCTACTAAGGGCAAAACGCGCATTCTACGTATACGAAAACAACGCAAAAAAACTGTTCTGGCCTATTAAGTTATTGTCCTATAACAGCATACCTAGTGTTACTATAGTTGATAATAACTAGGCAAACCCTACTACACCGTTTATAATAAAAGAATATATAAATTTATATGTAGTAAAGGAAAAAAAGGCAATACGTCTTTAATTAGAACTATAGAAAACAAGAATTGCGCAAAACAAGGGCAGTAAATAGGATTTATTGTTAGACAATTCTATAAAAGCCTCTAAAATAAATGCAGCTAACAGGTTAGGTGCTAAAAACGCCTATAATTAAGATAACGCTAAATTGTAAGGTTTTAATAACATTTCGGCTATGTTAAAACATATACCCAATAAACAAAATAAAAAGGAATAAGCAGAACATATAAGCAAAGGAAGGGCATTAAAAACCAAATATCTTTGTAGGTAGGTATGCAGCCGTAGGTTAGTACACATACTAGTAGCCTAAGTACATTTATAGTTCAGTCTTATCTAGAAACTAAATATTTATACATACGTTTCTTGGGCCATTGCAACTTTTTAACTAACCATTCCTACTACATCTTTTTTCCCAGACCTGCGTTAAGACCTTATTGCACAGCTATAAAGATATTTAGTTTCTTATCCCTATCTCTAAAGAAGTAATATAGCGTCTCCCTAAACCGACGATGCAGGCGGGGCATTAGCGGACCTACAAGAAACAAAAAACGCGTTGTCAGATGCCAAGCCAGCCGACGCGCTAAAAGCCAAGCTAGCCGACGCGCTAGAAGCCAAGCTAGAGGACGCGCTAGAAGCTAAGCTAAACGAGAGGCTCTCCTCTTTAGGTTAGAACATGCAAAAAGTAATCAAAGAGCACCAAATAAATTAGCCCAATTAGTATCCTAAACAAGACGCTGTTCCTAAGGCAACAGCCCCGCCTCTTTACACTATAGCATTATAAAACGCTATAACTATCGAGAATATAGAGCAGTCTGTAAAAGACTTGCTAATTTACAACATACAAACTCTCTACACAAAGAAGCGTGCCTAGAAGGCCATCTTTATAACCTCTTTCACGCATTTTGCCCACCAAAATAAGTTCTACTTCTTTGTCGACACATATAGTATGTCTTTTTTTATAGAAGCCTATAAGAAACTAAATATTTATAACTTTATATATTTAGTTTCTTACCTACCCTCTTACCTACTTTGTTAACTATTTTATAGTATCAAATATGCTTTACGACTATTACCTCTTCTACTTGCAACTGGCCTAAAAAAAGAACCTAAACTTTGCTACCCTTATAGGGATCGTACATGCGATAGGAGAGATCGCTACTGCCGCCAACTTAACCCCGCAAACAACAATTAACAAACTAGAAACCCGACTTAAAAATGACGAATTACTAGGCAATATTACATATTTAAATATAGTAGCTACTTTGCGCATCCTTTAACACAAAATGCCCGTAACAAAAAGCAAAGAAAAGGAAAATAAAAACCTAAATCTAACTAACACCTACCTACTAGGCATTAGAACACTTGCAGCAGCACAAAAACTTATCAATACTTTCCCTACACATTTTAAAATACGCAAAAACAATACCTATTGTATATTTTAGGGTATAGCTAGTAAAGACTAGGCCAAAGCTGTCTGCTTTATTAGGTTCTGGTAGCATTGCAAAACATTGCAGTCTAACAGCAACTATAGCAATCAAAAATAGTCGGCTCTGCACCTAGAGGCTCTTGCAGTGTTTTCTGCTAAAAATGCAAGCTTGTCTAACATAAACAAGTTTGCGCTAATAAAATCTAAAGCAGCAAAAATAAAAGGCAAAACCCTAAACGACCCCATTAGTAACATTATTAGCGCGACCAAGACAGCAAACACCGACCTTCTCCAGTATGCCCCCTATACTAAAGCAATGGCACATAAGCTTTCTAACATCGACAAAGAGATTGCCAATATAACCGATTACAAAAAGAAGATAGAGCTACGGTCTATAAGAGACTTACTTATATAAACGCTTATAGTTACAGCGCTCTATAAAAGCGTTAACACGCTGCTTTACATAAGCAAGGCCGACTTGCAGTTTGTTTATAATTGGACCAAAGTACAAGTTAGACATTTCGAGCGCAGTTATGCTCTACTACTCCTAAGAAAGATTAGTAGTACTACAGCAGTTAATATAGTTGTTCGTTTAGAAAACGTCGCTCTGGTTCTTACTCTAGACAAAATGTCCTTAAAACCTGGTCTAGAAGGCAAAAACGCCGACTTTAGTAATTTAGAAACAGAGGACCAAGTAGTAGTATACGAAAATCCTTTCGTAATAGAAAGCAAGGCAAGAGAGAAAGCAAAAAACAAGAAAGAGAAATATGACTTTATTACCTAGCAAACTAGTAGCAGCTTGACCAGGCAGCACTTAACTCTAGAGGAAGCTGCTAAGCAACTCAGACTCTTATAGGACGATGCAAAAACCAGCCCTTAAACTAAGGCAACCTACCGCCCTTACTAGATCATTAGTACGTTTTATTACCCTACTAGAAACTAAATATTTATATTTTTTAAATATTTGGTTTTATATGCATCCTTCTCCGGCCTTATACTAACCCTTCTTATATGGACTAAATATTGCGTTTACCTTGGGCAAGATTATTGTCTTCTTTAAATTTGCTTTTATTATAAACAAATGTAGAACAGGCAAGACAATTATATATAGTAGTGTTGCTGTATACTTTTACGCTACAATGTACAAAAACACACCTTTTAAAAACTAAGTATTTAAGCCAACACTTATCCTTACTCTATCTTCTATTGTTACGCAAACCTTTAACGCCTTACGCGCATTTTTCCCTAACATATTAAACGTATATTTAGCATATAAAAATAACCAAACTAAACTAGAAGGTACTAAGAGAACAAAGGTACTTAATAAAAAAGCGTTAGACGCCTTAATAGGCAGCCTAGAATCCGACAATCTAGTAGTAAGTATTACTTTACACTAACCCAAAAAACCCCCTACAACTCGTGTCCAACAGATATTTGCTTTTATACTGCACTTAAACATACTAACACCTCCTAAACCGGCAAAGTCGTGATCGTGTCTTCTTTTACTACCTTTTATAGCAAACATAGCTTGAAAACTACCAAGGCATACAGACAGCTTACTATAAAGGAGCAGGATATCTGTAGCCTTCTTAACCTCGACAACCATGCGCAAGCTTAAAACCTAAAGCTTTCTATACTATTTAAGTTTATTATAATAGATTTTAAATAGAAATTTGGTCTGCTTGTAGTTGACAAGGCCCACACTTGCAAAAACCCGTTAAGTATAACGCATAGACTTGTTTGTGCGATTTACAAGGACGCCACCCTATTAAGCTCTGCTACGCCTCTAATAAACTATCTTCAAGACATGCTTAGCTATTTAAAGATTAGGTTTGCAAACCTGCTAAACTTATTACCTCTTTTAAAAGACTTCGATAGCCTTTATCTGTACTAGAAAACGCTTCTCTTTAACCTATTTATGCGTCTTAGCTATTTGCCCTACCTTGACGCAGCTAGGACAAAACAAGACCCCGACCTAATTAGCTAGCTATTGCTTGTTGACCTTGACGACCTGCAAATTACGCCTAGCATAAAGGTCCTTACCAAGGCTTACAACAACAACTACTTTTAGTAGACTTTATTACCTACCCTTTTCTCATACACAGCAAGGCAACATTAGTAGTTTTTTGACCTCTATAAACAAATAATTAGCCAGATTTATTAACAAGTTTTCCTTCGCTGCAATATAAGCACTAAGGTAATAACCCTAATAGGCAAGGAAGTTGCACTTAGAGACGACATACCTAGGGCCCGGTTTACAACCGTCTATCTCTTATTAGATAAAGAAAGTTAGCGCAAGTACGTGTTTTGGTTTAATAACTATGCAAATAAGTTGTTTGCCATATTCTTAACTAAATTAATATTCGACGTTATTAAAGCACAGCAAAACAGGACATATGTTAATCGGCACTAGCATAATAAACATAAAGAACTCCTAACCCCTAACCCTAGTGTCTGGCGCAAACTGGACATTATTGCATTAAACCTGAACGACGTTAAGATCTTTTGCCTAGACGATAACTTTAAAAAAGATTCGGAAATAGATAGCAGCAAAGTAACAACACATCTAGTTAGCTAAAACAAAGACAATGCAGAGGATTACGGTAATCTAGATAGTAAGCCAGATAGTAAGCTAGACAGTAAGCTAGGTAACGATCTGCTTACTCTAGTAAAGTTAGAAACTGAGAAACTTGCTAATAAAGATAGCGACCCCGGGCTAGTTATTTTTACTGCAAAGAAGGCCGTTACAATAGGGGTAGACAAGGTCCGAGAACTAATCACAAAGACAAAAAATAGCAGGGCACAATTTGTTTTCCACACCACCAACACAGACAACTAAGCAGTATTGCCTGTTGACCAAATTAGCTAGTTCCAGTTTATTATTAAGCGCAGCCCACTACTTGCATATCTTGTAACACAAGTGCTTAACTGTATCAATAGGCCGCGTAACTCTGAACATCCTCATCTTCCTAACCGCGCAGTCATTATAATAAAGTTACCTTAAACATAGCAATAAGTATATCTATCGATTCTAATTTCCTTTCCCCAGGCGCAGTCCTACTTAACCCAACCCTAATGTCGTCGATAGTAACATCTACCCTATAAGAAACCAAATATCCGTAGCTAGGATATTTAGTTTCTTATTGCCCCTAGCCCCTATTATTTCCTTCCCTACGATTGCCTTGTTTGCTAATATCTATGCAAGGAGATTTATATTTTGCTTCATCTTCTCAACATAGAGGTCGGCACCATCGCCTCTTATTATTTAAACAAAAAGCGTCTTAAAGTCGTTAAGGATTTTAATAATCCTACTAATAGTATATAAGTTTTAGTTTGCAGCACCCGCACAGCCGGAGCGGGCATCAATCTTTACAACTGCTGCTGTTGTAAATTTATTATCGCCTTAAAATAAAGTGCAAACATGTTAAACCAGGTCCTAGGTTGTCTAGTCCACATCAGTCAAAAGCGCTTTGTTAAATAGGAAATATTTGTAGTTGTAGGAACTACATATAAGCACCATAAGGCAATCATGTAGGCCAAGTTTTCCTAACAGCTGGCCGCCAAGGGTATTATCGACTTAAATATTAGCAGTGCGCTAGGAATTGTTGTTTGTTATAAGTTAATCTGCTCCCTTTATAACTAGCCTTGCAGCCGGTTTCTTCTTAAGATTGCAGATTACGCTAATAACAGCATCTCTTTCGGGTTCCTTAGCTAAGTTAGCAAAAAGATATCGAAGATTGCTCGCCTCGCGCTAGCACATCCTAAGGATGCTAACAAACTCCGTAGGTATACTAACATAAACTACGTTGCTTGTGCTACTGTATAGGCCAAAATAGAAAAGCTCGACCCCGACTTTAACATTACAACGCTTGCAAAGGTACAAAAATACGGCAATTTAGAGCACTTCAAAATTAAAGCTGTTAAAGACAACTTGCTAGCTAAGGTATACTCTGCTCTTAGTGCTGCTATAGAAGAGGAGAACAACGACATCCTTACCTGCAAGAACAAACACAATCGCGCTATAAAACAAAGGAAGAAGTCCGAAAAGCGGCTATTTAAAAAAAAGGCAGCAAAGATAAAGAAGCAAGAAGCCCAAAGAAAACGGTTAAAGTTAACACAGGCTAAGAGAACTAAACAATCTGTCGGTTTGGCAAAAAGACAAAAGCGCGGTCTGCCAACTACTCCGCAATCCGTCCCCAGAAAAAAGCCAAAGGTTGGCGAGTAGGTAGATAGCAACCATTTGGGTTCAAGGGCGATCTTTAGGAGGCGGTATTAAGTTGCTAACGTATCTATATAAATATTATTCCATAGCTTTAAGTTTAGTAGGATGCCTGCTACTATAGCTGTTCTTCTATAGTTTAATTAACTACTATCTGTACTATGACTATATAAAATATGTATATTACATCTATGTCCGCTTATTATTATTAGTTTGCATTATAGCCCGATATTTCTCCCTTAATTGTTTTCGGTGGCCGCTTGAACACTATAAAAAACCAAATATCCGTTGCCTAAGATATTTGGTTTCTTATAGCTTTATGGTTTTATACCTCTTTTACGTATTTATTAGGAAGCAAAAAACTACGTTGTCATATTATAGACCTAAAGAATAATATGTCTCACATTTACCCTGCACCTACTGGCCTGTTTATCTACCTTTCCCAACATATATATTACTTCCTTGTTTGTTCTCCTATACTTATTAATACAATACCATATAACTGCAACTATTAATTCCGAACATTATACCAACGCCTCTAAAAACCTATGTCTTCAAGTACTTATAATCCCTTTACTGCATCTAACAAACTCCTAACGCCGATGCCTTTATAAGAACCATTGCATTATTACTCTGTGTTTTAACTGCATTTACCACTACGTCCCTAATATAGACAATAGCTTGTCTCCCGGCCGCAAGCATCTCCCACAACAATGGCAAAGGCTGTTGTTTATCTTCCTATACGCCGCCAACTATATTACCGTTCCTAGTTATAAGTACTGCACACCCTGCAATATTCGGTCTACCGGCAGTCGGTTAGTAAAGGGCAAAATAATAGTAGTAGTAAGGATTAAAGCAAGCATAGGGTCCTTCTATCTATTTGTAGTTAACTATATACATATTAGTTAGCAAGTACTTAGAAAGACAATTAACATATGCACCTACATTTGATATAGACGTCAAAGCGTTCGCTGTTAAAAAACATTGCTGCTTTATATGCCGTGCTCTTCAAGCAGGTAATAAGTATACTATATCGGAATTAAGTATTATACAAGTAGTTCTAGTTTATATATTGCTTACTGCTACAAAAGTTCTTAGGTTGATTAGAAAACAAACATTAAAACAAGGTATAGAAAGATGCCCTTTTAATAAAAGCGTTGCTATAGTACGTAGAGAACATATAAACTATGCCTAACTTAAGTAAGCCGCTTATTTAATGCCTAATATAGTCTAACAGATGTTGCAACAGCAGGGATATTGTTACAAACTAACGCAACGCATGCTAACGTAACTTGTAGCAAACAGAAAAAAGTAAGGTTAGTAAAACTTTATAATTATAATTGCCTTACCTTAACAATAACACTACTTTATAAGTACATATTATATAGCAAGCTTGCTTTTAATATAATAAGGGAACATAGTAACAAAAAGCCTTCACGCCCTAGTCATTACATTAGATATTTTTAATTTATAAGAGGTCACGTATTTAAAATCCCTATTAAAGCTACCTAGCTAACCTTTGCAAAACTACTTACAAACTACCTATATACAGTAGTTTCTATATTACTTTAAATTTCGAAGCCTATTGCTAGTTCGGGTTTTTAAGGGGCGATCCTCACTGTCCCCAGAGCTTACCCGGCCTCGCTTCTTTTTAGCAGGTTTAAATATAGCTAGATTGCCACTATTGATTTCTCTTGCATTTAGCGGTTCTCCGCTGCCATTCTTAGCCACTTTCAGCTCAGGTTCTCCTCCCTAGTCTCTTATGCTCTTATTAGTTATATCGGCACCTTTAGTGTTCCTAACAGGCATAAAGGTTACAGTGTTCTTGACCTATAAGGTAAATGCTTTAAGCCCTTCCTCGGGGCCTAGTCTAGGGGTCTTTACCTTCTTGTGCTCATTATAGGGAAAGATCTAACCCTTGTTCTTTGTCGCTAGAGCAAAGGCAAGAGAAGCAGGAGGCTCCTCGACCGCAAGAGCAAGCAGTTTAAGCATGCCTAAGCGCTCTGCAGTATTAAAAAAGCATTCCACACTAACCCCCAACTTATTAACAGCGCGTTTATAATAACCCTTATGCTTATAGTTAAGCACTTGCGTATAAAGCAGTCGCAGTAAAAACAAAGCAAGTAGGCCCGTGCTGATATTATAAAGCGCCTTGTCACTAGGTAGTAACTAGAGCAAGTCTTTTATAAAGTCGAGAGAGCGCTAATAAAGGGCGATTTTAAAGATATCAAGTCTAGACGCCTAGCCTTAAACACTGTTAAAATATCTTCCATTTTTGCACTCCAAGCCTTTGGCAACAAAATCGTTAAGCGCTGTGCAAACTTTATATAAGAGTGTATAGCCCTCAGGGTAGCCAGGTAGTAACTGGAACCTAGCATAAATGTACAGATTGTAGTTTATGCCCAGATATTGTTTAAAATGCTAACCCAACTTTAGCTGTTCTAGTAGGGTGCTTTTTGTATATTCTAGCCACGCGGCAAAGGCATCTGCAATCTGACTATCGTAAGCAGTATTACTAACAGCAAAGACTTGCTATAACACTGGTATATTTGTCTCAAGCTAATTCGAATGCGCACTCAAAAAGGTAATTGTTTGCATAAAGCCATTAAATAACCTAGGAGGACCTAGGTAAAATCTATGTCAACATACTAACAGAATCTCAAACTAATACATACTGCAGGCATCTTTCTCTTTAATAATTAGCATAGCAAGGCGATCATAAGTTTAGGTAAAAGTACAGACTGCCTCTTTTTAAAGCGTATCTAAGTAGTAAGGCAAGATGTTAAACACACAGAACCCGGCAACAGCTAATATAGTAGCTAACAATCTAGACACAATTAAGGTCAATATACGCCTAAAGAAGACTAAGTAATATAGGAAAGGCAAAAGAAACCAAATATCTCTAGTTAAAAGGATATTTAGTTTCTTATAATCTTTAAAGAAAAAAACGTAACAATATAATAATAAGAAACTTATACTTATAGGAGCGTTGCAGTTGCTACAACAGTTGCGTAGGTTACCGGACTTTGACTTCGCATCTTTAGTTTAAGCAAATTTTAGATTATGTAGCTAAATATCGGACTACCGCTTGCTAGGAAGTGCATAAGGCTATAGCAGCTAACTAGCAAAGGCACCTAAGGGTTAACACAAACACTTTTAAACTAAAGTAAAGCCCCGTAATCCCTAACACTGCCGAAGGGCTGTAAGCTCTCCGAGGCGGCCTGGAATGTTTCGATTTTGTCAAAGTACGCCGCCGTTTGCTATGTCGGGCGTAAGAGTCGCATAACGTCCGGGACGATAGCCGCCGATGCAAGGATATCAATACCTTCTTAATTTTTATAAAAATTATTAGTTTCCAACTCCTTAAAGTAATGCTTATAGTAAAACTGTAACCATAAATCGTATACTTTGCGGGTTTCTGGTGCAAGGCGAAGTACTAGCCATAGTATTTCTACCGATAGATCACCTAGCTAATCAGTAGTACCAGTAATCTTTGCAAAGCCCTCTAAGTCCGTAAACTAATACCTTTGCTAGAGATTATAGTCCCGCAGGACACGGTTCTCTTGCACTGCAAAAAAAGTAAGAAGATCTTTTCAAGATTAGATCGTCATCTTTAGCATGTCGGGGTCCATGTCTTGCAGCACAATACAATTAGGATTTATTAAGACAAAGAGCTCGACGACTCTGTTATAAAAGCGTTTCTACCCTTCCAATTCTTTCTAGTCTCCCTTATAATAAACTTCTTTATAATCAATCTCCGGACAGAAGGCAAAGAGCTAGGTTCTGGTCCAAGTCCGGGCTAAGAGCAGATAAGGGTCCTAGAAATTAAATTGCTCTCGAAAAATGCAGGCTTAGGCGGAAGTAGTAAAATAAGTCAAGGTGCAACCAAGTAGCTTTATTAAGGACAAAAGAACTTTTGCAAATAAGTACTTGTTCTTCATATTTTAGCGCATCCGGCAATACTGCTGCCAAATAATCCAAGCTTTAGACTAGTCTTTTATTAAGTGCCCCAAAATAATAAAAGAACCATAGGGGGCTTAGGATTTTAAAGTCTCTATAAAACGTTGTAGGTTAGACTCCAAGAGCTAAAAAATAGCACAAATATATATTATCAAAACCTGTTCAATACTGTTGCAAGGCACTAGGATTTCAGTAGCAGATCAAATATGTATAACAAGCACGGCCCGCTAAGCACCTTATAAAAAAAAGATATTAGTAAAGAGAGTGCAGGTTAGGGGGCAATATAACGTCCCTTTCTTATCGCCTACAGTAGCAAAGCGCGTATAGTACTAGTAAAACAAGGCAAATATAGCCGCAGCTGTTAAATAAGGTTAATATAATATAAAAGAGTACGTAAGAAACTAAATATCTTTAGGGTTGAGATATTTGGTTTCTAATCAGGTACGTACTATTAGTACATAGGTAGCACTTAAACAAAACAAAATTAGGAAAATAGGTATATGCTGCAGCAAAGGTTTATATTGTTTGTTTTTGTTTCTTATACAGGTCTTTGTTAAACACCCTATTAAAGATAATTTTGTGCTCATCGGTTTCCGTTTCCTATTTAGTTTTAAAAATTGCAACAAGAGCTTTACCTGCCTTGTAAAACTAATTGAGGGTGTCAAAAAAGTTCTCTACAATCACATCGCGAAAGTTACGGCCGTCGTACTTATTATGTTTGTCTAGATACCGCAGCGGGATCGGGGCTAGCTAGCTACTTTGGCCTCCTCGGGCTCCTCGGGCTCCTCGGGCTCCTCGGGCTCCTTAGGCTCCTCGGGCTCCTTGCCCGCCTCTTTTTCCGCAAGGCGCTATTCCAAAGAAAGTAAGAAACTAAATATTTGTTAGGAGGGTTCCTAGGCTTTAAAAAAAAGATGTAAAGGGGAAGGTAAAGGTCTAAAAGGGAAACAAAGGCAGAGAGATATTTAGTTTCTTAACAGGCACCCCATCGGTATAACTCCACAACTGCTAGTAACAAACATTCTATATAGCTACAAAGACGAAGGCGCATATTTATAAGGCCAAGAACATTACAAGATATTTAGTTTTTTATGCTTTAATTAATTTGTTATCACCGGCAAACGTAGCTATTCCGGCACAGTCTAGTTAGTATACGCATATATTTAAGACGGGTCCTAGTCGTACAAAAGGATACTGTAATATATATTTAGTGTTTATTTAATACGTCCTGTCTATTATGCACGTTGCCTGCTATATTAATAGTTTTATTTAGATCTTTAATCCATCTTTTTATTCCGTCCCCTTATCTTTTTATACAACATGCCCTCTACCTACGTAGGCGTAAACTCGGTCGCAAACTTAAACTAATTACTCCAATAGACGTCCCTGGCTGTATTCTTGCTCCTAAATCAACTATACCTAAGGGAATTAGGCAAGTTTTGCAACGCAACAGTAGGCTTATCCTTTTTGTCTATTTTAAATAGTGTTAGTAAGACTTCTTCTATAAGGTCGTAAATGCCGGATTGCAGCATGTCGTTGTTGGTTATGTACCTATTATAGAGTAGCCTTACGTCGGTAAGGGCCTAGCAGAAGGAGACGGTAATACGTGATTGCATAGGTAAATCTAATTACTAATGCCGCCGGTCGCAGCTGATGTTAGCATATATTTGTTAGTAGTTCATCGGCAGAACTAAAGACCTAATTACTTTATTTGTTGGTCTAGTTTAATAGCTACATTTTATGTGTTTTGCATTGTTTAGATCGTCGATTGCTAAATTATGCAAAGCTTGCTGTTGTAAAAAGTTTTTTTAAGTAAAAGATGTAAAATATAAGCTTGTTAAATTATAATAATTAGCTGCTTGTTATAATGCGGGGTAATGTTGGCTACCTACATGTACTTATTAAGTGCTACATTTCGGGTTTATTATTAGGTACCTTGTAAGTACCTATTACTGCATTCTCTAGAAAAACTATAACCGGTGCTAAAATAATAATAGTTAGGCCAGTGATTAAAATTGTATCTACTTTATACTTCCTCTTGCTACCTTAATTTTTAGGAAACAAGAAAAATCCTTGGAATCCTTTTCCCTACCTCCGCTCTGCCTACAACGCTATTTGCAACTTGTTTTACCTACTAACTCGAATAACAAAAAAGCCTACTATTATATCCACTTCTATACATCCTTTATTATATAAAAACACTTTAAAGAAACGCTATTTTCCAACGTTATTAGAAATAGAGGTCCAGCTACGGCTAAAGGTTACCATTGAGTATAAGTAACCGCGTTTTAACCGGCTTTTTCTTTGCTAATAAAGCTATTTGTACTTAAATAAAGCCACCGGCCCGCTGCCTTGCAACAGGTGCTTTAGGCCCGGCTATTATTATACCGTTGTGCCTAATATACCCTTTTATATAATCCATTTCCGCGGCTGCGCTAAGGTTTACTGCAGCGCCCGTTGCGTAAGCTATATAAACGCTAAACAAAACCCACATTTGTTTATTTAGTAGAGGTTAAAGGCCGGTCTGCTTGTATTAGTAGTAATAGGTAAAGTAATAAAGCGTTTAATAAAGATGCAGCTATAAAGATGGGCCGTTAGGTTTGCAACAGCATAAGGTTACTTAGTTACTTGGCCTATTTAATGCCTAAGTTTATAAAGGAAATAGTGTTCTTATCTTGTCTGCTATAACTATAACTACTTTGCTATATTGTGCCCAAGTTTACAAGGGAGATAGTGTTCTTGTTTTGTTTGCCATAACTATGACCACTTTTGCTATATTGTTCCTATTTTCTATAGGAGAAAATGCGTCCAAAAGTAGTTAGAGGATTTCCTATTTCGGACGGAAAATGGCCAATGCCAAGACATTTGCATTTTTATAGAGAGGTTTTCTTAGCATTGGGCACTGCTGATAACTACTTAGCCACACTACTTAAAATTAGCCACACTACTTAGAATTAGCTACACTACTTAGAATTAGCCACACTACTTATAATTAGCCACACTACTTACAATTAGCTACACCACTTACAATTAGCTACACCACTTACAATTAGCCACACTACTTAGAATTAGCTACACCACTTAAAATTAGCCACAACATAGCTACAAGGTCAGGTTAGCTCTATGACCTTTAGAATTTACCTGCTATGGCCATGACCTTTAGAATGACCTGAATTAGCCATGACCATTACCTTTTGAATTCACCTGGCAAAGCCATAGCCTTTCGAATGACCTGAATTAGCCATGACCATTACCTTTTAAAATGACCTGCCATGGCCATGACCTTTGAAATTCACCTGGCAGAGCTATAGCCTTTTAAATGACCTAAATTAGCTATGACCATTACCTTTTAAATTGACCTGGCAGAGCTATAGCCTTTGGAAATAACCTACTAAGGCTATAACCTTTAAAATTTACCTAGCAAAGCTATAGCCTCTTAAATAACCTAAATTAGCTATAACCATTACTTTTTAAATAACCTGCTATAGCTATAACCTTTTAAAATAACCTATATTAGCTATAGCTATAACTTTTTAAA
>MU401831.1:0-24807 GCA_022579005.1 Poronia punctata
ATTATAAGTAATAAAAATAAACTTATTATAAGCAAATTTTAAAAAAAGTTTTATAAAATATAAAAAATATATTAGTAGCTATTTATTATATAGTATTTTTAAACTAATAGCTAAATAAAATAAATATATTAAACTTTAAAAAAATATTTTTATACTTTTTATAGTAGTAAGCTAAATAGCTAAGTTAAAATATTAATAAATATTAAGTTTATATATAATAATAATTAATATACTATTATAAGCTATTTACTATTTAAAGTATTATATAAATATTATTTAAAAAATATTAAGTATATATTAAAGTAGCTTTAATTTAATATTTAAAAGATAAAAAAAAAGCTATAATAAATAAAAGCTATATACTATATAGTTTATAAGCATTAAAAATAACTAATAAAGTTAATATAAAAATATTATAATAAATATTATATATTAAAAAAGTTTTAAGCAAATAATATAATAAAGCTATTAATAGTATATTTTAAGTTTAAGTATAAAAAAAAGCTAGCTTTTATATATATTTAAGTTAAAGTTATTAAAAAAGTAAAAACTTAAGTATACTAAATTTAGTTACTAAAAATTTATTTTTAAGTTTATAATATATTTTTTATATTATTGCTTAAGCTATAAATAAACTAGCTAAAAAATGCTAGCAAAATAGCATTATTTAAATTAAAAAATAAGCAAAAAAAATAAGTAATAAAAAATATTATTTAGTATTAAAAAAACTAAAGTAAATAAAAATACTTAATAAAATAAAAAAGCTAGCTAGTAAAATATAATATTTAAAACCTAGCTAAATACTTAGTAAACATAAGCTATTTATTAAACTAGTATAAAAAAAAAGTTAAAAAAATTTATACTAAATAAAATAATAATTAAAATAGTTATAATTAGTATAATAAATATTAAATTATAAAATATATACTTAGTTAATAAAAAAATAGCAAGCTATTGCTAAGCAAGCTAAACTAAACTATAATATTAAAAAAAATAAAAAACCTATACTTTAATAAACTTATTATAACTTAAAATATATTTAAACTATAAATATAAAAAATATTATTACTAAGTAAAAAGTTAGCAAGTAAAAATTAAAAAGTAGCTAAAAAAGCAAATAATATACTATATTATTAAAATAGCTATAATTAAAAATAAATAATATAGTTTAATAAGTGTTATAAATAAAGCTAGCAATAGTAGTAAAAACTATATTATAAGCAAAAATCTTTTAATAAGCTTTGTTAATATTAAAAAATGCTTTAATATTTTTATTTTTATAAGCTTTTTTAAAGTTTAGCTTTTTATTAGCAGTTTTTAAAATAAATATGTATAACTAATATAAATAAGCATTTAAATTACTTAAAAGGCTATTTTAGTACTTTAAAAAGAAAATAAAAAACTAAGCTTTATATATAATATTATTAAAGTTATTAAGTAAAAGCTTTTTTTTGCTAATATAAAACTACTAAGCATTAGTAAATATACTAGCAAATAAGCAATAAAAATATAAACTATAAAAAAAGTAACTATAATAGTTAATAAATAATAAATAGCAACTAATTTTTAATAAATAGTAATATAGTATTATTTTTTTTTAACTAATATAACTAGCTTTTTTTAAAAAATAATTACTTGCTAAAAAGCTAAGCTTGCTTTAAATAAGTAAAATATATATTAACTTATAGTAATAAGCATATTATTTAATAAAGTAGCGTTTATACTTACGTTTTTATTTTTGTTTTTATTTTTAGCTTTAGCAATAGTAGTTTAATAGTTTTGCTAGGCGTTTTTAGTTTTAGCGTAAAAATAAGTAATATACTATATAATTTATTAAGTTATACTAACTAAAGTAAAAACTATTTAAAAAAAAATATTTAAGTAAACTAATAAGTAAAAAAGTAATAAATATATAGTATAATAACTTTAGTAGTTTTTTTTATAAAAAGCACAGTTAACGTTGCTAAAATAGTAAAAATAATAAATGCAAAAATTTAAATATATGCTAAAAATGTAGTATTAGCAAAGCTTTTTACTAAATATTATTATAATTTTTAGCTTATTACTATTTAGCTAAGCAAGATTATAATTAAAATTAAAAATTTTATAGTTTAAAAATAACTAACTTATTTTAATATTAAAAGTATGCTAGTATATAAACTTAAAATAAAAAAGCTTTAAAAGCAACATAATAGCAATTACTTAGTAAAAAGCTTAATAAAATAATAATACTAAGAAAAAAAGTAAATATTAAAATAAGGTTATAAATTAAAAAAAATGCATAAGGCTAGGTATAAGCTAATAAGTTAACAAAAAGATAGCTTATAAAAGATAATAAATTAATTTAATTAAAAAAATTAAAAATAGGCCTAATTAGCAAATATACCTATAAATGTTAAAATTGCTAAAGACTAGCAACTTAAAAAGGGGGGCAGTGTAATAAAGCACCTAGCTAAAAAACCTACCTGCTAAGCTATTTGCGCACAAACTACCTATTAGCCAAGAACACGCTAACTAATAACTAAGGCTTTGCTAGTTATACCCTTTTTAATCCTTTTAGCTAATCTGGTTATACCTAACTAAATAAAAGTTATCTAATATACCTAGTTTTTAAAATTGCTAGCAACATTACCTTGCAACTACCTTATTGCTTAAACCCTTATAAAACCTTTTTTAATTTTTTTTAAAGCTTATACTAATAATTAAAAGCTAATTAGCTATTGTTTTTTAATAGTATAGCGCTTTTAAGCTTTTATACTAATACTTACTCATAATTTTTTTTTATTTTTATTTTTTTATTATTATAGCTTATATAACTGCTTTTAAAAGGTTTACTTAAATAGCTTTAAGTTAACATTTTTTTGCTAAATAAACTTTTAAAAGTCTTTAAAATTAGCTTTTTAAAAATTATTATAATTTAATATATTTTAATAAAAACGCTAATTTGTTTAAATATTAAACTTAGCTTATATTAAAGCTTATATAATTTTAATTAAATCTTTATAGCTAGGCTTTTACTAATTGCTTTTTAATAGATATAATCTAGTTTTTAATTTTTATAGTAGTAGTATTTTACTTTAGCTATTTATAGTTATATATAAAAGCTTTAGGATTATTTTTATAATATAGCTTTTTTATTTAATAAGTAGCTAGACTAACTATAAGTTTTAGTTTATTATATTAATAATTTAATTTAAAAAATTATTACTTTAGCTTTTTAAACTTGCTTAAAAGGTTTTATATAATAGTAGTTTAAAGTAAAAAAATGCTTTTTAGCCTTTTAACCTTTTTATTAGTTACTATTTAGTAGCTAATTAAGTACTTTAATAAGTATTACCTTTTATTTTCAGT
This sequence comes from Poronia punctata, assembly GCA_022579005.1. Taxonomy (NCBI): domain Eukaryota; kingdom Fungi; phylum Ascomycota; class Sordariomycetes; order Xylariales; family Xylariaceae; genus Poronia; species Poronia punctata. The sequence continues at coordinate 3,352 of MU401831.1, forward strand.
TTTTTAGTTTATTATTAAGTTTTTTACTTTTTTTTATATTTATCTTTACTTTCTTATTTTTTGCTATATATAAATTTAGCTTAATTATTAGCTAGCTTTTTTAGTTTTTATTACCTATTTTAGTATTAGGTTTAGTAAGCTTATTTATATTATTGCTAGTTATTTACTTAGTAGTTATAAACTATACCTAGTTTTTAATTTAAATCTATTTACTAAATATTATATTATAACTTAAAAAATAAAAATAAAAAAGGATAAAGGTTTAAGCAATAAAGTAGTTATAAGGTAATATTGCTAGCAATTTTAAAAACAAAGTATATTAAATAGCTTTTATTTACTTAGCTAAGTAAGTAACTAAACTAGCTAAAAAGATTAAAAAAATATAACTAGCTAAGCCTTAGCTATTAGTCGGCGTAGGTTTAGCGTGTATATAGTCTGTGCACCTATAGCGCAGCTAGTAGGTCTTATAGTAGTAGAATTTTAACGTCTATTTTAGGTGGGTCCAGGCTAACTATAATGGCGCGACTGTAGCTGCAAGTGCCTTAGCAGCCAGCCGCCCCTTACCACCCCACTAGTAGGTCTTATAGGTAGGTGCCCCGTTATAATATTATATTAAAAATATTTTTTTTAAAGTATACTATAAAAAGCAGCATTATAATTTATACTTAAAGCAATATTTTAATTATAGCAAAATAAGCTAAATTTGTTATTGTTAGCTACTTTTGTAACTATTGCTTAATAAGGCCTTATTATACAATTTCCTAACTTTAAAAAAAAGCAAATAATAGCTAGTCTTTTAATTAATTAATTACTTTAAATAGGTATAGTATAAACTAGTTTTTAATAAATACTACTAAAATTATAATTTTTATTTTTTTAACTTATATATTATATATAAAGAAGTTATTTTAATAATATAAAAACATGTTTATTTTAATAATAAAATTTATATTTAAAAGCAAAAAAAACAAAGTATATTATTTTAAAGTAATATATAATAAAAAATTAATACTTTGCTTAATAAGCTATACTTTAATTTTAATAATTTTAATATAATTAACTTTATTAATATTATTAATATAGCTTTTTTATATAAAATTAGTTTGTTAAACTAGTAAAGCGTGCTTTAAAACGTATATTTAAATAATAAAGCTAGCTTATATACTAATATTAATAACTTTTATAATAATAGTAAAGGGAACTATAAAGTAGCGTAGTAAATTCTGTAAATTAATAATATAAAAAAGAAAAAATCTAGCAAGCCTAGGTTAATTAGCTAACAGTAACCAATTAACCTTAGTACACTAGTCCTTATCTAATCTAGCTATTTAATCTAAAGCTATAGGACTTTATCCTTATAATAGGTCCCTTTATAATACGTTGTATTAAGTGCTAGCTATATAAAAAAAGCAACGTTAACTTTAACAATTTTAAATGCTAATTTGTTTATTTTTATACTTTTTATATTCTTTTTGCCTTATAAGGTCTTTTTTACTGCTTATAGTTAGTTTTATTAAGTATAACTTTTTTATTTTTAGTTAAATTTTTAATTAGTTATAATACTTTTAAATTAACTATTTTATGCTATGCAGTTGCTATTTAAAGCGCTACTAGTTATCTTTATAACTATAAGCCTTTTATTTAACTAAGTATTAAAAGCTTTTTTTAAAGCAGTCTAGTTAGTAATTTAAAATAGTTTTAATTTTAAATAATTTACTAGCTTTTTTAAGTTTAGTTAGTTGTCTTAAATTAAACTTAGTGCTAAAATAAATGAATAAAATAAGTCTTTACTTTTTTATTTAAAAAATAGGTAAGCTATAAATATAACTAAATAAATTATAAAGGTTTTTAGTAAATTAATTTTATAAGCTAGTTTTTTTAATTTTTATTTTTATTTTTTAAAGGCTAGCGCGTTGCTAAAAGTATTTTTAAAAAAGTTGCCTAAGTAAATAATATTTATAATAAAGTTAAAAGTAAACCTTGTCCTCTTTGCTAAATTTAATTAGTTTATAGTTTTAATTATAATATTATTTAGCGCAAGTAGTAGCAAAGTTTATAGCTAGTTTTACGTTTTATTTAAAGTACATTTAAAAGGTATTTAACTTATTTAAATATAATGCTATTAAAGTCGTTTTTTTAAGTATATAATAACGTTATTAAATCTAAGCAGTTAAAATTTAAATAGCAGTTTATAAGCAAAAGCCTTGATAGTTTTAAAGTAACTACTATTTAAGTTTTATTACAATACTAGTAATAGTTTTATTTATTTCTTTTTTAAGTGCTTAAAATAAAAATAGCATATTGCTATTTTAAATATTTAATTTTTTTGTTTTAAAGCTTTATTTGTTTATAAGTAATATGCTTTTAATATTAAAAGTCTTGCTTTAAATTTTTTTTATAAGCTTTTTTAAAAAGCTAAAGTAAACTTTTAATTTTAATTTAAAATAATGCTAAATAAAACATTTTAATTATTTAGTAGGATTATTTAAGTAAATACCGCTGCTTAGTTTTTTATAATATATTTTACGTTATTAAATATTAGTAATAACTATTTAAATATAATATAAGTAATTATTTTTAAAGCATTAAAATATTTATAGCTTTTTAGTTTTTAAAGCAAGTTAGCTAATTTAACTTTTAAAAGCCTTATAATAAAGTTTATAGCAATAGTTTTTATAAAGCGTAAATTTACTAGTTTTATTGCTTAATAAAAACTATATAGCTTTTTTTATAAAGTAGCATAAAGTTTGCATATATTATAATAGTTAATATATTTTCTAACTAGCTTTGTTTTAAATTAAATTAAATATTAGGTTAACTTTTATAACACATGTTATTTTTTAAAGTAATATTTATTATAATATACTATTGCTATAAACGTTACTACTATACTTTTTAGTATATATAGCCTTTAGTTTCCTTTTTATTTTTTATTATAAATTAAACTCTTAATAACTTTAAATAAATAGCTAGGCTTTAAAAAGTTTATAACGTCTTTATTATTATTTTAAATTTTTTACAAAATTTAGTAATACTTTAAGTCTTTTTTATAGCCTTTTTAAAATTCCTTTTTTATTTTAAAATCTATAATAACAATTGTTTTACTAACTAATTATACTTATTTAAGTATAGGTTTTTTATTTAATTAAATTACCTTATTATTTTTATTTACCTTATTAATAACGTTTTAAACTTAGCTTAGCGTATTTAAAACAAAGTTAAGCTATTTTAAAAAATAATAAGTTTATAAGCTATACCAAAAAAAAATTAACACATTTACTAGCTTTTTGTTTACTTTATTTATTAAAGCAATATTAAAGCTAATTTAATTAAGTATCCTTTTAATAGCTAAATAGTTTGTTAACATTACTACTAAGTTATTTAAAGCCTTAATTATTGTTTTTAAGCGTTTGCAAGCCTATACTACACATACTACCTCTATTTTAAAAAGTTTATATTTTAACTTTAGTTAAAATAGTAACTAGCTTAAAAACATAATAAGTTTTACTTAAGTATTTAAAATAAATATATTAAGTTGCTACTTATAGCTTTTTTTAATATAAAATAATATAATGCTAAATCCTTATTTTAGCAAAGCGTCTACTTATATAAACAAGGTTTATGCTAACTTATAATATTTAAAAATAATATCCTTATAAATAAAGTCTTATATAGCCTAAAAAAATATAAGTTTAGCTTTAATAAGTTTAAAATAAGTTAATTAAATATAAGCCTAACGTTTTTTAAAATTACTATTTAATACTTTTTTCGTTTCTTATCCCTTATTTAATAAAGCAGTCTTTTTTTTACAAAAGTTTTATATATTAAGCGTAGTATAGTAGCAATGTTTATAAAAATCTGCTATTGCTAAAGTACTATTTTAAGGCCTTTAAATTATTTAAAAATGCAAAGTTTTTAAAAGCAGCTAACTTATACTTAGTTATTAACATTTTAAAAAAGTTAATATAAAAGCTTAGTAGTTTTATAAAAAAGTATTTTAAAAACAACATTTTTAATAATATTAAAATTTGTTTCTATTTAAATAAATTAAATACTTTTTATAAGTATTTTAAGTAAGTAGTTTTATTATTTACAAATATAATAATATTATTAATAAAAGCTTTATAAAATAACCTATATAGTTTTAAAGTTTAATTTATAAAACGCTAAATATAAGCTAGCAAGTTATAAAATCTTATAAGCGCTACTATAAAGCGTTTTAGTCCTTATAAACTTACTATAATAAATTAATCTTAATAATTTAAATAAACTTTAAACTAGTAAAAAAAAGCTATAGCGTTAACTATAATAACATATTTTTTTAAACTAATTTAATTACTTTTAATTATAAAAGCAATAAATAGGTTTTAAAAACGGCTATCTTATTAAAAGCTTAAAGGTTTATTATAAGTTTAGTTTATATACTCCTTTTTACTTACTAATAAGCAATAAAAGTTAAATAAGCAAAAAAGCTTAGTTTATTTACTTATTTTATTTAACTTTGCTTATATAGCTTATTAAAAACCTTATTAACAATTACTTAGTTTTTAGCGCAAAAAAAGTAAGGCCAACTATTTAACTTTATTTATTACTAGTTATTTACTAAAGGTATTTTTATTTAGTTTTTTTCTAAAATATTAATAATTTCTTAATTAGTTTAAATTGCTAAAAAATCCTTTACAATTTAAATAATCTTTCTAGTAGCAGAATTTAGTCTAGCATATATAAACTGTTTATTAGAACTAATAATTTCCTTTGTTTTAAAAAGCTTTTAAATTTAAAGTTACTTATTTTCTTATTTTTAGCTTAATTAGTTTTAATATTAAATAGTTTTACAATCTTTAGTTAGTTTATTACATTTTATACCTCTTTGCTTAAGCTAAGGTATTTATTAGTAGTTAAAGCAATATATATAAATAAGTTTAGTATTTTAAAGTTAATTAAGCATTTAATAAAAAAGTTATTAGCAATATTTACCTTGCTAGTTACTTTAATAAGTGCAAGCATTTATAATATTATTATTACTACTGCTATAGCTTTTAAATATTCTTTTTAAGTAGCTTCCTATTTTTTAGTTTTAGTTTATTTATTAATAGTACTTACTTTTATACCTTTTGTAACCTTTTTTAGCTTAGGTAAGAAGTTAGCTATAATTATAATATTTAAAGTAGTTAATTTTATAAACAAAAAAATAGCGTTTTTATATATTAGTTTAAAAATAAAATCTTAGTTTAATAGTAATAATTTATATTAAGTTAAAGCTAATAAAGTCTTTTTTAGTTTTAATAATACTTTATAAGCTAAAGTTACTTTTTAAACATAAAGGTATAATCTTAGTTAAATTATAAAAAAGTATTAAAACCTTTTATTACGTTAAACGTAATAGTTTAGCTTTTAAAGTCAATTTTAGCTTTATAAGTACTACTAAAATTAGTTCTTAACAATATTTAAAGCTTTATAATTTTATTTAGTACTTATATAAATACTATAAACTTAACTTATTTATTTTTAGATTTGCTAGTTTTTACTATATATATTTTTAAAGTAGCTTATTTAGTATACTTAACTTATTTACTGCTAATACCTTAAACCTTGCTTAACCGTTTTTAATAGTATATATAATTATATTTAATAGGTTGCAAGTAATAATGTTACAACCTGTTTTAATATTAAAACAAATAGTCTTTTTTGCAAATTTAGGTTTTATATAAACTAGAATGTATAAGTAAAAGTATTAGGATTAACTAATAAGTTTTTTTATCTAGGTTTTTAAAAACGTTATAACTTAAATACGTAGTTTTAAAAATTTTAATTTATTCAATCTAGCAAGATAGGCTTTATTATTAAGTTTTAAATTAAGTTCCTTATTTATTTCCTTTTAATATTGTTTTAAGTGCTTAAATATTTGAATTTATAACTTAGAAAATTAGTTATATTCTATATAATTTAGCCTAGGTAGCTTTAAAGTAAAAATATTGCAAAACCTTGCTAGTTTTTAAGTATACTTTTAGCTATAACGTTTTTTTTCTTTTAAATTTAAAAATGTGCTACTACAATGTTTATAATGCATATTATAGTTAATAACTATAAATGCCTTGTTTAACTTTAAGTCTAAAAAGTTTTTTTTTAATAAATCTATTAAGCTTTTGTTTAAGTTAAATTTGCAATTTAACTTTTTCTTTTTTGCTAGGTTTAAATAGTCTTTTTCTTCATCCTTATTTTAAAATTTATCCTTGTTTTAAGGTTTATTTTTATTTTAAGGTTTATTTTTATTTTTTTTCTAATCTTTAAATTAGTATTTGTTTTTTTTAGAATTATTTTTATAATAACTGCAATTGTTGCAATTTTAACTTTTATTATAATTATAGCTCCTATTGCGTTTATTACGCTAGCGGCTTTTAGTTTTATTATTGACTTTATTGTTTAATTAGTTTTTAAAAAAACTATTTAGTTGCTTTCTTTGTTTTCTTTTAAATTTAAAAGTATATAAATTTAGCTGCTAATAAAAGTACTGCTTTTTTATAGGCAAAAAGTTTAAAGTATTTACTAAAACTTTTTTTTTAGTTAGGTATAAGTATATTTTGCTTTTAAGCTAGGTTTATTGCTAACTATATAGCTATAACTACTTTTATTTAGTTAAAATTATTGCTTGCTAGTAAATAACTTGCTTATATTTAATCTTTTTTTTTAAAGTATTTTTTTAATACGTTTTTATTATATATAATATTTTTAAGCTTAAGCTATAAAAAGTTGCTTTGCTTAGTAGCAATGCTTAAAGCTATAGTAAAACGTTAGCTAAGTTAGTTTATTATCTTTTAAATACTTTTATTTTAAAAGCGTTTTTTTTTAATAATAAAAACTAAATTTTACTAATAAGCTGCAGCTTTGCTTAATAAAGTAAGCTATATGTTATAGTAAGAAGGAAGAATATAAGGAAGGGATAGTTAGGTATAATATTAGGTATATTAGGTATTGTAGTTAATATAGACTAATGTTTAAAAAAAGAAGGAATTTTATTTAATATAGGGGTAAAACGTATTTTTTATATAAGTTTAATAGAGGTACTTTGTACTTTTGTTATTATAATTATTTCCTTTTTTTATTATACTTAACTATAAGTATGTTAATAGTATTATTTTAAGTATATGTAGTTTAGCTGTTTATGTATTTTTTAGCTATAACTTTTAATTAACTTAACTAATTAAATTGTTTAGTACTTAAGTACTTAGGTACTTTTTAATTAAACTATAGGTATTAAAGTTAGGTTTATTATAAGCGTGTTTTGTAGTTAGTTTAAACATATACTAATATATTTTTATATTTTACTAACACTTATATTAACTTTTTTATTTTTTATTTTTAATACTTTTATTATTACTATTATTTTAATTTTACTTTTTATTTTTTGCAACTTTTTTTTTTATATTTATTAATACTTATTTTACCTTTTTTTTGCTTTTTTTCCTTTTTGTTTTATATTTAATTTAATATAATGTTAGCTTTTGCTGCAAATTTTATAGTTTATTATAAAAAAAATAATAAAAATAAAAGCTAATATAAAAATAATAAAAGTAAAGGTAATATTAGCTAAGGTAATATAAGTAGTATAGCTAGTAAACGTGCTTATAATAAACAGCGTAAACTTTATAGCTTGCGTAAGCAAAGTACTAAAGTGTATAATTAAAAATATAATATTTATAATAGCTAGAAAATTGTTTTAGTTTTAAATGCTTGTTAGCTTTATTTTAGTTATATAATATATAATTTTTAGCTAAATAAAAGTTTACTACTTTATATAATATATATTTATAAAAATCTTAGTACTTTTTTTTTGCAAAACTTATTAAAAGGGTTATAATACTTATAAGCTTATATATTAATTTATACTTTTTTTATATACATTTTACTAACTTTTAATATTTTGTTTTTTTTAGTTGCTAAAAATGTTATAGTTTAATATAATTTAAGTTGCTAAGTTATTAAAATAGTTTAAAGCTGCTTTCTTTTTACTTATACTATTTTTAGTAATTTATATAGCTTAGCTATTGTTAATAAAAATAGTATTATATTTTAAAATAGTTTAGTATTATTTTATAGTAAAATTATAAAGGCTTAGTTTTGCTTTTATATTACTTTTTATTATATAGTTTTAACATATTAATTTATATATAATTTAATTAGTAAAAAAAGTTTAAGCAAAAAAAATGTAGTTTTTTATAGTTAGCATTGTTTTTAAACTAAAACTTTGCTTTAAAGTTTAGTTAAATAACTTACTATTAATGCTATAAGTTTTTTAATTTATATATATTTTAAACCTGTTTTTAATAATTTTAAAGTTTTAATTTACGCTGTTAGTATTTTTATACTACTTTTTTTACTTTTAACTAATAAAAATAAGTTTTTTAGCTTAGTTTTTAGCTATTAGCTTATTTATAAAAAAATTAAAAAAAGCTATAACTAAAAAGTATAGTGTTAAGTTATAGCAATAAATTATTATACTAAAAAAAAAAAAATATTTTTATTTTTAATTAGTTATAGTTTTATAATATTTTTAAATATTATTTAAAAGCTTTAAATTATTAGTAGTTTAGCTTTTTTAGCTAAAGTTAATTTAATTTTATTATTGTTTATATTTAATATTATTATTTTATAATATAATTTAATTGTTGCTAACTAGTAAATATAATTTCTTTTTTTTATTAAAAAAGTTAACTAAATAATACTAGTACTTAATTTATATTTAAATTAGTAATGTTGCGTTAAGTAATTAGCTTAAATTTATATAGTCTTTTTAACTTATAACTTTTATTATTTTATTTAGTATTGTAGATTTTTTTTAAAAATCTTTTAAAAATATAGCTTAAAAACTAAAATAATTTAAAGCACTCTTTTAATAGTATATATTAAAGTACCTTTTTAAACTATCTTTTTTTATATAGAAAATCTAGTTTAAAACAGGTTTAAAAGCTTATTAAATATGCTTTAAAAAGCATACTTATATATTAAACATTATAACATTTTTTTTAAAGACCTTTTAAAGTTATACTTTTTAAAGTATTTTAAGGCAGCGATTTTTAATTTTGTATAAGTATTATACTTATATAAATAAAAATATAATATAAAATTATTAAATTTTATTTATAATATAGCCTTTAGCTTATTATAATTAAATAAAATCTAGCTATACTTTAATACTTTTGTAAACTTTAATTAAATATAATATAAGTGCTTTAAAAGTAAGTAAATAAGTAGCGTTGTTATAATATAATTATATAAGTAGGTAATTACTTTATATAAATAAAATACAATATTTTATATAATTAAATAAATATTATGTTATTAATAATATATAAAGCAATACTTATTAAAGTTATTTAATTTAATAAAATAGCAAAGATTATAAAAGCTATATAGTATATAAGCAAATAGTACTTAAAACGTATATAATTTTTATATAAAAAAATTACTAACTATATAGGTATTAATATTTTAATATTTATTATAAGTAACTATTAAAAAGACATTAAAATTATTATAGTAAAAAGAAAAAATATAAGGAAAAAATAGTTAAGTATAATATTAAGTATATTAAGTATTATAGTTAATATAAACTAATGTTTAAAGAGAAAAGGAATCCTATTTAATATAAAAGTAAGACGTATTTTTTATATAGGTCTAATAAAGGTACCTTATACCTTTGTTATCACACTATAGCTATACTAACTAGCTTTTATAAGTGCTACCTTTAAAGCTTTTTAGTATAGTATTAACTTTATTAATAAAAGCTTATACGTTTATATAAATAATTTTAAATCTTTTGTTTACTTAATTAAAGTTTTTTTAATTTTTAAAGTTAAGTATAAAAGTGCTAATATTTTCTTTTTTAATTTTTATTTGCTAATTGCTAAAGTTGTTACTAAATAGTAATATTAAGTTATAATATAAGTATTTATTACTTTTAAGTAGTTTTTATAAACCTAATAGTTTTTATAAACTTATAAGTTTTAGTAGTCCTTATAAAAAACCTTTATTATTATTACCTAAGTCTTTTTTAAGGTTTTTTTAAAAGCTCTAGCTTGCTATTATAAAGGTTTAAGCAATAGGGTAGTTATAAGGTAATATTGCTAGCGATTTTAAAAACTAAGTATATTAAATAACTTTTATTTAGTTAACTAAGTAAGTAACCAGGCTAGCTAAAAAAAATAAAAAAAAGTGTAACCAGCTATACTATAGCTAATAGTCGGCGTAGGTTTAGCTTATATATAGTTTGTACACTTATAGTTTAGCTAGTAAGTTTTATAAGTAAGTGCTTTATTATACTGCCTTTTTTTTAAGTTGCTAGTTTTTAATAATTTTAATATTTATAAGTATATTTGCTAGTTAGGCCCGCTTTTTATTTTGTTTAATTAAATTACTTTTTTGCAGCTTATTACTATACCTTTGCTTATTTTTTTAATTTTTATTAATTTACTTTATTTTTTTTAATTTTATAACCTTACTTTTTAAAATTTATTTTCTTTAATATTACTTATTTTATTTAATCCTTTGCTAAGCTGTTGCTATAATATTGCCTTTAAAGTTTTTTTGCCTTAATGTTATATACTTTTACGTTTTTAATATAAACTTTAGCTAGTTATTTTTAAGCTATATTATTTTAAACTTAAACTATAAACTTAATAATAGTAAGCTAAAAACTATTTTTATACTTAATAAAAAGCTTTGCTAGTATTACGCTTTAAGTATATATTTTAACTTTTATATTTATTATTTTTGCTAACTTAGTAATACTAACTATATGTTTTATAAAAAAGATTATATTAGTTATTGCTTTATATATTTACTGCTTTATTGCTTATAGTTTTTATTAAATATTAATTATATAAATCTTTTTTATTTTAATAAGCATAGCTTAAAAAATTATAGCAAATATTGCTTATATATACGTTTATATATAAGTTATTTAGTAAAACTATTAAATTAACCTTGCTAATTTAAAAAAATAACTTTATTTAATAATATTATTATTAGCGTTAAATATTATATATTTTATTTAAAAAAAGCAAGTCTAGCTTTTTAGTAAGCAGTTGCTTTTTTAAAAAAGCTAGTTTTTTTACTATATAAAAATAAAAACATGCGCTATACTACTTTTTATTAAAAATTAGTTTTTATTTAACGTTTATAACTATTATTGTTTTTTTTTATACTTTTTGCTAATTATTTACTTACTTAATTATTAATATTTTATTAGTTTTTTATTAGCAAAAAAAAGCTTTTAGCTAGCAATTTTAATAATATTTTATAAAAAGCTTAATTTTTTATACTTTTTTTAAAATATTAAAATATCTTTTTTAATAACTTTAACGCTTGCTTATACTAGTTATATACATTTATTATAAAACCTATTAATAAAAAGCTAAATTTTTAAAAATAGTTTATTAATAAAAGTTTTAAAACTTTTTTAAGCATTAACAATCTTTTTTAAAAGCTTTTTATTTAAAAAGTTATTTTAACTTTTATTATTGCTTTTATTTATACTAATTATTAAAACTATACTATTAAATTTTAATTAAAGCTGCTTTAATATTATAATATAATCTTTACGTTTTTAGCTACTATTTAGCTTTCTTTTATTAACTTTTTACTTTAATAATATTATTTTTATTATTAATAAGTTAATTTAAAGTTATTATAAGCTTTTTATATATAAAATTTTAGTTTTTATAATATTATAGCCTAGTTAACTACTTAGCAATAGCTTATTATTTTTTATTAACTAAGTTTTATACTTTTATAAATTTTAATGCTTATATGCTAATATAACTATTTTATTTATTATTTTATTTAATATAAACTTTTTAATTTTTTTTTATATTAGTTTAGTAAGTAGCTTATATTTATTAAGTATTTAGTGTTATAGGCTAAAAGCCTAAGGTTGTTATATTAGCACGTTAGCTATTACTTTAGCTTATAAGCATTGCTTAGCAATGCTTAGCTTAAGATAAAGTAGCTAGATAGCTATATAGGCGCACAAGCAGTGCGCGTATAACTTATTATATTTTTCTTTTTTTTTTGTTAGCTAGAAAATAAACTTTATTTAAACTATACTAATAAGTGCACTATTGCTATTAACTTATTATATATTTTTTAGCTTTTTAAATTTTTATGTTATTTTATTACTTTTTTAAATATAAAATATTTTAAAAAATACTTTAAGCAACGTAGCCTAGTTTTATATAACATGCAAAACTAAATTAAAAATATTTTTAGTATATAACTTAGTTAAGTTAATAAAAGTATAGCTATGCTAAATTAAATAAGCGCTAACTTAAAACATTGCTTTAATAAATTAACTTAATAAATTAACTTAATAAATTAACTTAATAAATTAACTTAATAAATTAACTTAATAAATTAACTTAATAAATTAACTTAATAAATTATAGCATAACTTAAAAGCAACGCTAGCATACTATAAGCGCTTTTTAAAAGCTAGCTAGTAGTTGCTATAAAAGGTTTTTATATAAAGCCTTTATATGCTTTTTAAAAAAAGCCTTTGTTTATACTAGCTAAGTTTAATAGCAACTATAATAAGTAAGCTTTATAAAAGTAGTTTATAAAATTTAAAATTATTTAAAATACTAAGTTTATTAGCAATAAGCGTATATAGTAGTATATAATTTATAAGCATTTTAAGCTTTTTATATAAAAAGTAGTTAATAAGTTTTATATAAAAAAAGCTTAAATAAAAAAATACTTTTTTAATAGTTTTTTTATATACTTAGCTACTACTTACTATAATTTTAAGCGCTGCTTATAAGCTATAGCTAAGTATTATGCACTAAAGCAAAGCTTTTAAAAAAGCTTTAGCGCTTTTTTTTTTAAGTTTAAAAAATTAATAGCTAAATTTAAAAGTATATAGTAACTTAACGCTATAAAGCTTAGCTACTTATAAAGCATATTTAATAATAAACTTTTAAGCGCTTTAATAAGCGTTAAGCTATTACTTAATAATTATATTATATATATTAATTATATAATAAAAGTAGCTAAATAGCTTAAAAGTCTTTTAAGCTATAGGTTATAGTTATAAAATACTATTATAACCTTTTTTTTAATAAACACTAATAGTAATACTTTTATAATAAGCGTTTTTAAAATAAAAAAGAGCGCGTATATAAAGCCTTTAAAATTTTTTAAATATTTATTAAATAATAAATAAAAAAAAAGCTATACGTTTAATATAAAAAAAGTAATTACTTTAGTAAAAATTATTTAAACGTTTTAAATAAGCTACTAAAAAGTATTAGTATAAACAATACTAGCTTTGCGCTAGCTACTTTTAAGCTGCTTATAAGTTAAAAACTTAAATTAAAAAATAAGTAACTTTTATATATAGCTATATATAAAGGTTTAAGCTAAAACTAAATAAGTTATTAAATATTAAAAGCTAAATAAATAATACTTTATTTATTATAACTATATTAATAAAAAATTTAAAGTTTTATAAAAGTTTTATTAATAATAGTTATAAATATTATATAAAAGTAAGCAATTAACTTATATAGCGCTTAAAGCTTAAGCGTATACTTATAAAATAATAAATACTTAAACTAGTAATAAAAGCGTTTTTTCCTTATATACGTTTTTTAAAAAACATATTAGCAATAAATAAAATAACTTACTTATAAGTAAATATTAATAAATATTTAAAACATATTTATATATATATAATATTAAAACTTTAATATAACCTAGTACTAAGCAAGCTTTTTAAAAAAAAAAGTAATTTATATAGCTTATAAAAAGCATATAGTTATTAAATATACTAAAAGCTTAGTTATATATAAAAAGAAATATCACCCCTAGCTATAAACTGCTTTTTTTAAACTAATTATAATTTATATTGCTATATTTACGTTTGCTATACTAGTAATATGCTAAATATAAACTATATATAAAATAAATATAAGCACTATATTAATAAAAATATTTATAGTATTTATAGCTAATATTAATAAAGCTTTTATATTAAAGCAAGTAAGCTTTTTAAAAAAACCTTTTTTTTAAAACTTGCTAAATTTGTAGCTTTTTTTAATAAGGCCTTATTATATGCGTTGCCTTCTTATTACTTAAGCATATATTATATAATCTTTTTAGTTTAAAATAAAAATAAAAATAAAGTATAGGTTTTATAAGGCCTTTTTTATAGTATAACTAAAAAAAAAGCTATTAATATTATAAAAAATACTTATTAAGCTATTAAATAAAAGTTTTATTTATATAAGTAGCTTACTAGCTAGCGCTTTAATACTTTTTATATATAAACTTAAAAGCAGCTTTTGTTTTTATATTAACTATTATATATTAAATAAAATAACTTATTATAATAATTACTTTTTTTATTAATTTATAAAATACTTAAAATGTTTTTAAAAGTAAAGTAGTTTATTAAAGTTAATATATATGCTATGTTTTATAAAATATATATAGTTTTAAGTAAAAAGTAAAAAATAGCATTTTATATTTATTTTTAGTTATTTAAATAGCTTATTACTTTTTTTAGCTTAAGCAGTGCGCTTATAACGTTTTAGTACTATATTAATAACGCTTTTTATAAGTTTTTAAACATTTTTTATATTATTTACTTTAATAATATTTTAATTTTTATAAATAGTTTATATAAAAATTATATAAATAAAGTTAAGCTAGTATTAAGTTGCTTATAAAATAAAAGCTTAAACTTAAATATTAATAAAAGCAAGTTTGCTATTAAAAAAACTAAATACTTTAGCTATATTATTAAAATTAATATTAAAGTTAATATAAACTTTAAAAAAATTTGCGCAATATAAAAATAAAAGCTTTTTACTATACTTAAAAATATTTAAAAGTTTTTTCAATTTTTAAACTTTTATAAACATTTTATTAAAAACTATTTGCTTTTTACTATATTTTTTATTTTTTTTATATAAAAAAGCATTTTATATGTTTAAATACTAAAGCAAAATAATATATTTAAAACGCTTAAATATTATTTTTTAGCTAAGCTTTAATTAGCTTACTAAAACTTTAATAAACTAATACGCGTTAAAATAAACTATTTAAAGTAAGCGCTTAAAAAGTACTTAAACTAATTAAGTAATAATAGCTATTAGTAGCTAGTAGCTTATTACTTTTAATAGCTTATGCTAGCTAAAGTAAATTATATAATTTATAATAAAAAGCTTTTTATAGTTATAAGCTATTTACGTAAATAGTAAGTAAAGCTTTATAGTATTATAAAAACGTTTATAATAGTTATAAACTATAAAAACTTTATATACATTATATTAGCTTAAAAGCTAAAAAAATGCTAAATAAAATAAGCAATAAAATTAATAAAATTTAACTTTATTTTTAAATTTTATATAAAGCGCTTAAATAATAAGCTTAATGCACTTTTATAAAAAAAACAAAACGCTTTTTAAAAACTAAGCAATAAAAAGCTTATAAAGCAAGTTTAAAAGCTGTTTTTTAATAAGTAGCTTTTTTATAAATAAGCAAAAAAAGCTATTAATATAATAAATATATGCTAGCTTATAATAAAAAATAAAAAGCTTTTTAAAAGTAAAAAAGTTTTTAACTATAAAAACCTTATAAAACTTTAAAGCACAGCGCTTAAAAAAATATAGCTTATATAAAAGTAGTTATATTAATATAAAATAAACTAATAGCTTTTTTTTTTATTTAAGCTTAAAAGTTTTTATTAGTAAGTATAAGCTTAATATATAAAGCGTGCTTATATTTTATAATTAGTTATAAGTTTTTAACTAAAAACCTTTATATATAATATTAATTTAAAACGTTTATAACTTTTATATTATAAGCTACTTAAGCTATAAATTAATAATTATAATTATTTTATATAAGTTTTATTAGCTGCTTTTTTTTTATAATATTTGCTGCTTTTTAAAAAATTATAATATTTATAGCTAAAAAACAGTTTTGCAAAATTAATAATAAGCTTTATTTAAGCTACTTTTAATTTTTAAATAATATTAAAGCAAGTTTTTAATTAATTTTATAATAGACTTTTTAGTAAAAAAGCTAAGTAATTTAACTTTTTTTATAATAATAATAAACTAGCTAAATAAAAACATAGTGCTTAAAGTAATATATATAATAAATATAAAAGCTTATGCTAAGCAGTTTATAATAAACTATTAATAGTACTATAGCTTTTTAATAGCTATAACTAATAATAAAAAATTAAACTAGTTAAGCAGTTTTAAACTTAACTTTGTATGTTAATAAGTATTAAGCAACGCTTTTTTACTACATACTACTTAAAAATAAATAAAGCTACTAAAAAAGCAAACTAAAAAATATTAGCATACTTATAAGCTTTTATTATATATATATAGTTTAATTAAGCAATATTACTTTTAAATACAATGCTTATAATTAATAACTATAATATTTTAATAATAAAGCTAAGCTTTTTTTTTATAATATATAGCTACTATGTTAATATTATTTTTTTAGTTTACTTTAGCGCATTACTTATAAATAATTTATAAGTAAAAGCTAAACGCTTTATATAATGCTTGAAAAAAAGTATTAAGTTTACTTAGTTTATAATAGTAGCAGCTTAGCAATATATAAAAAATTTAGCTAATTAGCACTATAAGCTAGCAAAAAAGTTTTAAATAAAGTAATTAGTATAGCTTTTATTAAAAAATATTACTACTTTATAGCTTTTATAAAAGCTAGCTTAGCTATATACAAAATATAAAATTATGTAAATAATTAGCTTATAAGTAATAAAGTTAAACACTTTATATAGCATATATAATAAGTTTTATATAAAACTTATATATAATATAAAAAATAATTTTTTTTTAATAAATATAAAATAATAAATAACTACTACTTTTAGTTTAAAAAAATAAAAAAGTAAAAGCTAAATAAAAAATAAAAGCTATTTTTAAAGCTTTTTAAGTTAAAAGCAGCTTATAAGCTAAGCGCTACTTGCTTATAAAGTAAAAAAAATATACTATTTTAATAAAAAAGCTTTTAAAAAGCTTTTTAAATATAGTTATATTAAATAACTTTAAAAAATAATATAAAAACGTTTTAAAAACCAATAGCTTAAGTGCTGTGTTTTTTAAAATATGCTTATAAAAAAATAAAAAAAAAAGTTATATAGCTTATATAATAATAATATATAATTAAGTTAATTATAAGTATTACTTATTTAATTTACTTTTTTTTTTTAATTATAATTATAACTATATATATTTTATATGCTATTTTTATAACTTTTTTTAAAAAAAAAGTTTAAAGCTTTTTATAAGCTACTTAGTTATATTAAATAAGCAAAAAACGCGTAGCTTAAGTAGCTTGCTTATAATAAGCTTAAAAGTGTTTTTTAAAATTTTAATAGCGCTTTAAATATGCTTAAAAACGTTAATAAGCTTATTTTATATATATTAGTAGCGCGCTAGCACTAAAAAAAGTATTACTTATATAATATTTAATAATATAATAATTAGCTATAAAAGCAATATATAAGCTAAATAAAATAGTAAAGCTAGTTTATAAAATAGTTAGCTATTTACTTAAAGCTTTTAAATATTTTAGCTTACTATTTTTTAAAGCTTTTTATAATAATATAAAAACTTATTACTAGTAATAACTTAAGCTATATAAGTAGCTTATAAAATACTAGTAAAAATAGTAATAAAAAGCGCTTATATAATACTTATATAGGTTATTAGTGTTAATATAAAAACTAGCAATATAAAATATAAATTAAAGCTAGTTAAAATTATTATTAATAAAAAGCTTTTAATATATTAATTATATAATGCGTATAAAATATAAAAAAAAATAGCTACTTATATTATTAAAAACTTTAAATTTTTTAATATAATTATTATAATAAAGCGTACTACTTTTTTTAATAATTAGCTTATAAGCGTTATAAAAAATATAATATACTTATAAATAAAATTAACGTAAAAATAATAAAAATTAAATTTAGTAAATATAAAAATATAATATTTATAAAAGCGCTTATAAGCGTATGCTAGCTACTTAGTAAGTAGCTTATATATAGTTACTAACTTTTTTTTAAAAAAAGTTACGCTACTTATAGCAGTATTTTTTAAGTTATTAAAAAGTATAAAATGCTTTTAAACATTATTAAAATTAGCTATTATAAAAAAAGCGTATAAAAAGCTTATAAATAAATTAAAATAAGTAAAATAAAATAGTTACTATTTAAAAATTAGCGCGCTGCTTATAAGCAACTTTTAGCTATAGCTAAACTATATAACTACTTTATATAAATTAGTTTACGCGCGTATACAATATAATATATAGCTAAACATACTACTTTATTTATAATATATATATAAAATTAATAAAAAAAATATATTTACTTATAAATTGCAGTTTTTATAAAAAAGAAAAGCAAGCATAAAAAGGTTTAATAATAAAAGCTTTTTTATAATTAAAAATAGTAAACTTATAAGCTAGCCTTTTTTTAATTTATATAATTTTGCTAAGCATACTGCTTTTTTATTTAAAAGTACTACTAGGCCTAACTGCTTTTATGCTAAAAAACAGGCGTTTAAAAAAAAAAAAAAAACTTTATATTATAAGCTAAAAGCTTAAGGTTATTATATTAGCACGTTAGCTATTACTTTAGCTTATAAGCATTGCTTAGCAATGCTTAGCTTAAAATAAAGTAGCTAAATAGCTATATAAGCGTATAAGTAGTGCATGCACAACTTGTTATATTTTCCTTTTTTTTTTGTTAGCTAAAAAGTAAACTTTATTTAAACTATACTAACAAGTGCACTATTGCTATTAACCTATTATATTTAGCTAGCTTTTAAGTATTATATTTTATTAGCTAGCTTTTTTATTTTATTAAATATTTTTATTTACTTTAGTTTTTTTAATATTAAATAATATTATTTACTACTTATTTTTTTAGTTTATTTTTTAATTTAAATAGCGCTATTTTGCTAGCAACTTTTAGCTAGTTTATTTATAGCTTAAGTAATAATATAAAAAACATATTATAAACTTAAAAATAAATTTTAAGTAATTAAATTTAGTATGCTTAAATTTTACTTTTTAAAAACTTTAACTTAAATATATATAAAAAATAGCTTTTTTTATACTTAAACTTAAAGTATATTATTAATAACTTTATTATATTACTTACTTAAAACTTTTTTAATATATAATGCTTATTATAATATTTTTATATTAACTTTATTACTTACTTTTAATACTTATAAACTATATAGTATATAGTTTTTATTTATTATAGCTTTTTTTTACTTTTTAAATATTAAATTAAAGCTGCTTTAATATATACTTAATATTTTTTAAATAATATTTATATAGCGCTTTAAATAATAAATAGCTTATAATAGCATATTAGCTATTATTATATATAAACTTAGCTTTTATTAATATTTTAGTTTAGCTATTTAGCTTATTATTATAAAAAGTATAAAAGTACTTTTTTAAAGTTTAGTATATTTATTTTATTTAGCTATTAGTTTAAAAGTATTATATAATAAATAGCTATTAATATATTTTTTATATTTTATAAAACTTTTTTTAAAATTTATTTATAATAAGTTTGTTTTTATTATTTATAATTTTTTTAAAAAACTTATATTAGCAGTTTACTTTATAATATATAATTATTTTAAGCTTAGTAATTTTAAGCATTTTTTATATAAAAATAAATAATACTATTTTTATAAACTAGTTTATAATAATTAAAATTATATTATAAACATTACTATTTACTTTTATATATAAAAGTAGTTTTATAATAAAATTTAAGCTAATTTTTTAAAAAAGCTAGTTTAATAAAAATAATTACTAAAGCTTTTTATAAAGCTTATGCTTTAATTTTTAAAATTTCTTATATTATATATAGCTAGCAACATATTTTTAAACGTTTTATTTTAAGCTTTTTTAATAAAACTTATATTATAATAACTTAGCTATTTTAGTTTTTTTTATATACTTAGCTTATAAGTTATTATAGTACTAATATAATAGTTGCTTTATTAAAGCTTTTTAAGCTAAAATTACTAGTTATTTTTTAAAATATAATATACTTTTATTATTAATATAATATTTTTTATATATTTTAGCTTTATAGTATATAATTTTTACTAGCTTTATAAAAATAATTTTTTTAGCTTATAGTTTATAAACTATTTTATAATATTATATTAAAGCTGCTAGTTTAAAAGCTATTTTATTTTAAGCTAAATTTTTAGCTTTAGTATATAAAACATATTAATTTTAAATAATAGCTTTAGCTTTTTTTTAAAAAAAAGCAATTTTTATACTTTTAGTAGTAGCTTTTATTAAATAAGTTACTACTATTATTTATATAGTATATAATATATAAGTTAAGCATATATATTAGTACTTTTTACTTTTTTACTTTTAAAAATTATTTATAATTATATAATAAAAGTTTAGCGCTTTATAAGCTTATAAGTTTATAATTTATTTTTTCTTTATTAAATAATCTAATAAGTATTAATTTAATTAAGCTTTTTAATTTATTTTAATAGTATAAGCTAATATTTTACTTTTTTTTAAATAAAACTTTTATTAATAACTATTATATTTTTTATAAAAGCTTGCTAACTAGTTAAAGCTTTTTTTTAATATTAGTATTATATTTTTATATTAAATCTTTTTAGCTATATAATCTAGCTTTTTAATAGTTTATTTACTAAGTTTAATATGTTTAATTAATATTTTATATTAAAATTAAACTATACTAGCTTATATACTTAGTAAACAAGCTTTTTTAAAAAGTTTTGCGCTAGTAAGTTAACTATACTTTTTAAAGCTATATAATTTATTTATATTATAAAAGTTTTATTTATTTTTTTAAAGTATTATTACTAGTGCTTATAGCTTTTTATAATTATTAAAAGTTTTTGCTAGCTTATTACTTACTTAGTTTTTATATTTATAAGCTTTTATAACTAATAAATAACTAGTTTTTATATTTTTTTATAAAAGTATAATAATATTTTTAATATTATTTTTATTAATATTTTTTTTTAATATTTAAATAGCTATTTTAGTAATAAAAAATAGTTATAAATATAAAAGCTTTTTTTATATTTTTAAATGCTTAATTTACTTTTAAAGTTTACTTAAAAATGTATACTAGTAAAGTATAACCTTTTAAAATTGCTATAATTAGCATAATAACGTTTATATACTTAGCTATAAACTTTTTATAAAAGTTTATAAACTTTAAAAATATTTATATATTATATATTAAAATTAATACTTTTTACTTTTAAATAATAGCAACTTTTTAAAAATTTATTTTTATTTTTTTAGTTATAATAATAAACTTTAAAAACTTTATTTTAATTTTAAAAAACTTATATTTTAATAGCTTTA
>MU401832.1:0-24673 GCA_022579005.1 Poronia punctata
AATAATAATAATAATAATAATAATAATAATAATAATAATAATAATAATAATAATAATAATAATAATAATAATAATAATAATAATAATAATAATTAATTAATTATTAAAACTTAGTAATTAGTAAAGAAAATATATAGTTAATTTTATTATATATAAAAAGCCTTTTATATAATAGTTTTTATTATAATTATATCTTTTTTACTATATAGTTATTCTATTAATTATCGTTATTTAATAACCTATAAACTATAATAATTAATTTTATAATTTAATAATATAGCATAGCTATTTAACCAGGGGAGAGAGGGTAGTGCTCTAGCGCCCCGATAACTATTAAAGCTAACAGGTTATAAAATAATAGAAATTAATATAATGCTTATATAGTAAAAGTTATATAGCTATAATAAAGACTACTATAAAAGAAAAGGTTTTCTTATAAAAAGTTTTTTTTTACTTATTTAGTATAGGAAAATTTTGTAGTAAAAAAAAGATTTTCTTTTTTATAAGTATATTAATTAATAAAAAAATTTAGCTAATTTGCTTAGTTTTAATAATTAAAAGTTTTATTACGCTTATTATTACTATTAAAGCATAATAGTTATAATAACTTAGTAAAAATAGCATTAGTTAATAAAGTTAAACTATTTTGCTTAAAGGATTTTTATTATTAAAATAAAAAATTTAAAATAAAAGCTTTAGCTTTATAGCTATAGCAATATATTAACTTAGAAAATAAAAAGCTATAGCTTAAATAACTTAAACTTGTTAATATTACTAAACTTAATAAAAAGCTTATAATTCTTGTTATTAAAAAAGCTAGATCTAGGTTTAATATAGCTAGAAATACTTTTACCTTTAAATAAAAATAAATAAGTTAATATTAAATTTTTTTTAAAAGACTTTTTTAATTTTATTAAAAAGTTTAAATTAATATTTTTTTTAAAAAAGCAAATATAAATAAAGTATTAAAGCTTAAAAAAACTTGTAAAAAATAGCAAAGCTAAAAGCTTAGATAAATAATACTATATTTAAAAACTATAAAGCTTTTTATATAAAATATAATAAAAAAGTAAATATATAGTATAATAACTTTTAAAAGGTTAGCATACTTATAACTAAAGTATTGCTAGCTATTATTAAAGCAAAGTTTTTTAACTTTATTAAAAAAAGCGCAAAGAAATTAATAAAAAATCTTAGAAAATTTATTATAAAGTAAAGATATTATATTTTATAACTTAAGCAATATAAACTTAACATTTTGCTTAGCACTTATTTTTTTTAATAATTTTTTAAAGCTTTTAATAATAAATATATATATTAGTACAACTTTTTTAAAATTATATATAAAAGAAAAGATTTATAAAAAGAACTTTACTACTTAAAATTAGCAGCTAACTTTTAAGCATAAGCAGCAACTAACTAAAAGCTTAAGAAAATAAAAATAATAAAAAGGTTTTTTATAATATTTAATAAAGAAAAAATAAAAAACTAAGCTTAAAAGTTAAAAGGTAAAAATACTTTATTATTATTAATAAGCATTTTATTTATAAGCAAAAATAAAAACAATTTTTTATACTATAACTTTTAGCTAAAATAAAAAAGCTGCTTGCTAAAAAACTACTAATTTATTAAAACAAACTAAAAAAAAGACTTATAACTTAAAAAAAGTATGCTTAGCATATAAACGCTATTATAATTTTTTTAAATGCTAGTATATATTTTTAAAGCTTTTAAAAAAGCTTTTACTAAAAGCTTAAAATATAAAAACTTTATTAAATTTAAAATTTAATATAAATTAAACTTTTAAAAAAATTAAAGCTATTAAAAAAATAAAAGCTAATTAAACAAAAGCAAAATTAACTAATAGCTTATAAAAAAAAAGTATAACTAAAATAAGTTTTTATATATACAAGCTTTAAAATATTAAAAAAGCTTATATAAAAACTATACTTACTTAAAAACTTAGCAATATTTAACTTAAAGTATATATTATATATTTTTAATAAAATTAAGCGCTTTTATAATATTAAAAGTGCTTTTAAAAAAACCTTATTTTAAGCTAAAAACTTAGTTATAGTTATATAAGCTTATAAAAAAGTAAATATAAAAGTATAAAAAATAAAAAGATTACTTATATTAAAGCTTAAAAAAATGGCTTTTTATAAAACCTTAGTAATAAATATTATTTTTTTATACTTTTATTTAATTTTTTTTAGTAAAGTATAAAGCTACTAAAAAGCTATTTTAAAAAATTTAATAGCTTAATATTATACTAAGTATAAAATAAGTATAGCTAATATATTTTAAAATATTTACTATTAAATATAAACAAAGCTTTTTTTTATATTTTAAAAAATATATAAACAAAATATACTAAATAGAATGCTTTTAAAGCAGATTTTTTTAAATAGCATTTTTAGCTTAGCTACTTAAGTTTTAATGCACTATAGTATTTAATTAGCTAAGCAAAAAAAGTAAAAGTTAAAGGATTTTTAAGCTAAAGTATTAAATTAATAAATTACTTTAGTTATATATATAAAAAGTTTAAAACCTAAATTAATAAAGCTTTTAAAAACTAACTAAATTATTTATTTAAGCAAATTGCTATAAATTAGCATTTTTATAATAAAGGTTTTAATAATAAAATATTAATACTTTTTATAACTAAACAATATTTTAAGCATATATTTAATTATTATTTATAAACCTTTAATATAAAAATATTAAAAACTTTATTTAAGTACTTTATAAAAAAAGCATAAGCAGTTTATAAAAAATAGGTTATTGTTATTAAATTAAATAAACAACGTTTATAGTTATAAATAGTTATAAACTATTTTGTTAATAAAGCATTTGTTATATTAAAGATTTTAGCACTTAATATTTAAGCTTAAAACAGTGCTAGTAAATAATTTACTTAAATAATTAAAAAGCGTAGTAAGTATATAAAAACTAGCACAAAGCTTTTAAAAAGCTTATAAGTTAAAATTAAAAAAGCTATAGTTTATTTATTAAACTAAATACTTAAATATATATTTTATTAAAAAACTTTATATAAATAAATTTATATTTACTTTATATTTTAAAATAGCTATATTAAAATTAAAAGGCTTAAACTAAACTATTTATAAGTTTATAAATATAAAGCTTATATACTTACTGCTAATATAAAAGAAATTAGTTTCTAAAACCAAGCTTTAAAGCTTAAATAAGTTAGTTTATTAGCTATAAGTTAATTAATATATATAAGATTTATATTTTTTAACTAATTAAATAATTTAAACTAAAAATATAAGATTTAATAAAAATTAAATATTTAATAAAAACCTTAATAAACTAAAAAATAAGCTTTAAATATTTAATTGCAAATTTTCTATACATTTTTTAAATAAAACT
This sequence comes from Poronia punctata, assembly GCA_022579005.1. Classification (NCBI taxonomy): domain Eukaryota; kingdom Fungi; phylum Ascomycota; class Sordariomycetes; order Xylariales; family Xylariaceae; genus Poronia; species Poronia punctata. The sequence continues at coordinate 3,397 of MU401832.1, forward strand.
TTAATTTTTAAGTTTAAATTATAATACTAAAATATTAACCTTTATAAAGATAAAAATAAACTTAAATATATATTATAATATTTAAAAGCTAAAAGCAAAGTAATTAATAAGCATAATATTAAAAATACTAGAGATTTTAAGCTTAATAAAACTAATTACTTTTATATTTACTTAAAATTTTAATTATATTTTATATTTTTTTAGTTTTTTTTTAACGTAGTAATGCTTATAATAATTAAACATGCTAATTTTAATAAGTTTTATAATAAGTACTTTACTTTACTTAAAGCTTGCTAAATTAAAATATTTATAAATAATAAGCATAATAATATATTTTGTTTACTTTATTTAAATATAAGCGTTAATAAAAAGTTTTTGCTTTTTTTGCTAAGCTGCTTAAACTATTAAAATTAAGCTAAAGTGCTTATATTAGTAATAATAAATAAATAAAATGCTAAAAGGCTATATTTAATACTAAATGCTTATATACTTTTAAATTAGCATATAGTATATAAGTAAGCAAGGCTATAAAAGCTAAAGCGTTTAAACATTTACTATACTACTTTAATAATACTTTTAAAATAAAAGAAATTATATAAACTAGCTATAATAGTTTTTTATAAATATAAAATAAATAAAAATATTTTATTATATTAAAGCAAGCTTTTACTACTTTTATAATTATATAAAAAACTTAAAAATATTTTTTAAAAAGTAAGTTTTTTAAAGATAAAAATAACTACTTAGTTAGTTATAAATAAATAAGCTTTTATAAAAAAGTTTTTGCTTATATAGCTAAAAACTATTAAATATTAAACTATATATAAGTATATGTTTATAAGTTTAATAAAAAAAGCTTTTATTTAAAGTATAAAGCATAAATAATAGTTTAAAGTAACTAATACCTTATAAATAAATATAAAAATATATACGCTTTTACTTTAGCTAAAACGTTTTTTAAAATATTAGTAGCTATTATAGCTAAGTTTAACTTTAAAATAAAATAATATAATATAGTTAGCGCTTTTATTAATATATTGCTTTAAAAACTAATTTATATAAAAATGCTTTATAGCTATAAAAAGAATTAAATTTTATACTTTTTAAAAGCTTTTTATAAATTATAAAAATTATTATTACTATAATAAAAAAAGCTTATATTAACGCTTTTAAAGCTTAAATTTAAAGTAGTGCTTTATAAACTTTATATTTTTATTAAAAATAAAATATTATTATTTATATATATTAATAACCTTATGCTTGCTTATTAAAAAGCTTATAAAACTAAGGCTTTTATAGCTATAAAAGGCTTAGAAAATAAATATTAACTAACTAAAAGTTATAAATTAAAATAGTTTTTAAGTATAAAAATTATTTAAAACTGTAAATAAAGTTTAATTTAGCTATTTTAGGCTATATATATTAAAAAAATATATAAGTTAAGTAACTTTTTTAATAAAATGCTATTAACGTTTATAAAATTTATTAAGCTACTTTTAAATATAAGAACTATTACTTATTAAAAAGTTTATTACTATTAATATAAAATTAAATTTATTATATATATTATAATTATTACTAAATTAAATATTACTTTTACTACTTTATAACTTTTATACTTTAATAATAACTTTTTATTTACTTACTATGCTGTTGCTAACTAAGTTTTAAACTATTTTTAAGTAAATTAATACCTTATTTTATAGTTTAAAAATAAAAATAAGCTTAAAGTAGCTTATAATTTATTATTTATAAACAATACTATTAACTAAAAAAGCTTATAAGCATATATTATAATTTTTTAATAGTTTTATTAAATAAAAAGTAAATAAATAAAATATTATTACTATTTTTATTATTAAAGCAAAACCTTTTACGTTAGTTTAAGCTATAAAAAAGCTATATTTATTAGCTAACTTATTAACAAGCTTAATATTAATTTAAAATAAAAGCATATTATTATTTAGTATAATAACTAATAAACTATTAATTTAATAAATAAAAATATTATAATACTTAAATTAAAATTATAATATATTAATATATATAATTATTAGTTATATTAAAAAATAATTAATAAAACGCTTTAACTAGTTTATATACTAACAAATTTAATAATAGCTAATAGTTTTATAAACTTTTTAGTATAAAATAAGTAAGCATGCTTTTTAAAGCAAATTAATTTAATTAACATTAAAGCTATTTAAACTAAAATTAACTAGCTTATTACTATAAAAGTGTAAAAAAACTTAAAAAAAATTTAAAACAATTTAAATAATTATAACTATTATTATAAAAGCTATAATACTATAAATTAAAAGTATTATTTATAGCTTTAAAATAAACTAATATACTAGCTTATTTTAAAAAAGTATATTAAAACTAATAAGTTATAAAATAATAAAAATTAATATAATGTTTATATAGTAAAAGTTATATAGCTATAATAAAAATTACTATAAAAAAAGGTCTTTTTATAAAAAGTTTTTTTTTATCTATTTAATATAAGAAAATTTTGTAATAAAAAGAAGATTTCCCTTTTTATAAGTACATTAATTAATATATACAATTTAGCTAATTTGCTTAGTTTTAACAATAACAGTTTGCAGACTAAGTAACTAATTAGACAAAATAACTAAAATGCAAGAGCCTTTCCGGGTATAGTTTAGCGTGTTGAGTACGATAGCGAAATGTGTGAGTTGAGAAACTGTGGTGACTAAACACGTCTACTTGCATGTTATCTAACTTGTACCTCACCTTGGTAACCCTTGCTGCGTACATGTATACATGACGGTCACACCCCAACTGTTACACTTGCCGTGTCCCACTGCCTCGTCCGAAAATGCTCGCAAGAGCCATTCAGCGGCAGGGCCTGTCCTTGTTAGTGAAACTCTCTAATCGCTCTTTTAGTAATACAGCTGCGGCAAAGGCGGATTTTACTCATGTTGTAAGTTTCTCAATCAGATCATCCCTATCTGTGCACAGGGAAGAACGGCTGTGCCCCTATTTTTTTCTCTCCCTTCACCCCGTTTCGGCTTGCAATGTCTAACTCAGCTTTTCGATTGGCCTATTACACTAACCTCTCCCAACTGTCTTCTCCCGCACTCACAATTCCAACCAGGTCATAGGCGGCGGCGTGGTTGGGCTTGCGACGGCGCGAGCTCTTGCGCAGGAAGAGTCTTCTGGTTCTTTGTCTCGCCCAACCACACTCCTGCTAGAAAGGCATGCCAGCGTTGGTACGGAGACATCCTCTCGCAGCAGCGAGGTGGTCCACGCTGGTCTTTATTACGGAACGGGCACATTGAAAACACGACTCTGTGTCAGTGGCAAGGAGAAGTTATATGCATTCTGCGACTCGCGTGGCGTCGATTATGCTAAGACGGGCAAGTGGATTGTCGCGCAGGACGAGATTGAACGCTTGGTACTTGAGCACCTGCACACTGCGTGCCGGGACGAACTCGGTGTGCCGGCGCGCTGGGTAGGGCCGGAAGAGGCCAGGGTGGAGGAGCCCTATGTCCGTGCTACGGCCGGCATACTCGAAAGCTCCACTACGGGTATCGTGGACTCCCATGGCCTAATGGTGGCTCTTCAAGGCGAACTGGAGGAAGCAAGCGGCATCGTAGTCGTGAATGCCGCAGTATCCCGCATCGAGCCAATATGCGCTGGTGGTAGGCCGGGCAGTGGTGGTTGGCGGCTTACTGTTCGGGATACCATTTCTGGCCAATGCTCCAACATAGTGGCGGAAACTATAGTAAACAGCGCCGGCCTCATGGCCGCAGATGTTCACAACATGATAGTTCCACCTGAACGGCAAACACGTCTGTACTACGCAAAGGGAAATTACCTCAGCTACAGTGCCAAGTTACCAAAGGTTAAAAGACTTATATATCCCGTTACGTTACCCGGTGCCGGCGGCCTGGGTACCCATCTCACCCTTGATATGGCCGGCCGTATGCGTTTTGGACCTGACGTTGAATGGGTTGATGATCCTTCCGACTTGACCGTGAACACGGAGCGTTTCTCGGATATGCTTGCTGCAGTTCGACGGTATCTGCCCGGCATAAAGAAGGAAGCGCTGAGCCCGGATTATGCAGGTATACGTCCCAAACTTGGGAGGGCCGGTGCTGTCGGCGCGGGCAATGGCTTTTTCGACTTTCATATTAAGATGGAGGACGGTTACGACGGCTGGGTCAACAGTAAGTGTTACAATTTAGGGTGAAAATACCCTTTCCTGCCCTCGGCCTTCTGATTCTTATTGCCTGCAACCTCCGTTTCTCTCGTACCTTGCCGGCTATAGAGTTCTAATCTTCTATACTGCAGTGCTCGGGATTGAGAGCCCAGGTCTCACGAGCTCACTTGCCATCGGAGAATATGTGAGGGACTTGTTCTACCATAGCCAGGCCGGGTAATTGACCTGAAAATGTCTCTCGCGGGCGATCGGGTATCCCATGTATATGCGTAATTTGCAAGACCCCGGTTGTACCTCCTGTGCCGCGGTGTAGTTGGCAGGTGATGGCCTCAATCTCCAACGCGGTGGTCAGAAAAAATGTGCATGACCCCCGTGCCCCGGTTCCTTGTTGTCCCTACCAAAATAACCAATTATACCAACTTTTATATCTTATTTGACATGACGAGCCTTAAACCAAAAGTTTTATAATTTTAATACTGGGAGCCCCGGAGGTGCAATCAAATCCGAGTTTACAATGTCTCGAGGTCTAGATATTGGCTAGCCATGACCCCCCTTTACCCCCCTATTTACCTCCCATGGCCATACGGTAACCCTTCCACTCACCCCCCTTAGCCATGGCTTTGGAATTCACCCCCCTTGGTCATGGCTTTAAACTTTAGCGCCCCGTGGTCATAGCTTTAGAAATAACCCCCTTAGCCCCTTGACTTTAGAATTCACCTCCCATGGCCATGGCTTTGGAATTCGACCCCTTTAGCCATGACCTTTCCCTTCACCTCCTATAGCCATGACCTTTCTAGTCCCCCCCCCCTTACCTATAACCCTCTGATTTTATCTTTTATAGCCATGACCTTCCTAATTGTTAGAACTTAGCAATAGAGCTAAAATGTATAATTATAATTAATATAACGTATAAAAAGTTATTATTATTTTTACTGCAAAGTTTTTTTATATTAAATAGATAAAAGAAAAGCTTTTATAAAAAAACCTTTTTTATAATAGTTTTTACTTTAGCTATTTTATATTATATAAGCATTATATTAAATTTAAGTTTTTTATAACTTATTAGTTTTAATACTTTTTTTAAAAATAAACTAACTTATTAAACTATTTTATAGTTAAAATTAAAGCTTTAAATAATAGCATATAAAGCTTAATAATTATAAACATAGTATTTTTAATTATTTTATTTAATAATTTTACTTTTTTCTATTTTTATAATAATTAGTTAAAGTATTTTTAACGCTATATAGCTTTTATATTAACTTAGTTAACTTGCTATAAAAAGCTTAACTATTTATTATATACTAATAATTTTATAAATTTATTTATTATTATTAAATTTATAAGTATATAAACTATTTAAAGCGTTTTACTAATTACTTTTTATAATAGCTAGTAGTTATATATATTAATATATTTTAGTTTTATTAATTAAATATTATATTAAATAAGAATATACTTAGTTTTTAAATTAATACTAAGCTTATAAATATGCTAGCTAATAAATATAGCTTTTTTATATTTTATGCTAATTTAAAAGCGTGCTTTAATTAGCTAAAGCTTTATATATTATAAAAATATAAGTTTGCTTAAATAATATAAGCATAATATAAAAGCTGTAAAAAATGCTTTTTTTTAGTATAATAAGTATATTAAAAGTTTTATAAAGCTATAAAAGTCTATAATATAAAAGTAAAGTAGTGCTTAAAGCACTATAAAGTGCTAAGTAATAAAAAAGCTAAACATAGCCTAACTAATTTAAAATATATAGCAATAATATATAAAATTAAATTAAGCAAAAAAGGTTTAACTAGAGCTACTTAGAAAAAGCTTTAAAAAAGCTAAATAAAAGCTATTTTTAAAATATAAAAGCTAAAGCTTAGCTTATTAAAATAAGTGCTATAAAAGATTAGCTAAGCTTATAAAACTATAATTATATTATTTTTTAGCTATATATATAAAGTATAGCAACTTTATATAGTATTATTAAAAGTTTAGCTATAAAAACGCAAAGCTTAACTATACTTATAAATATGCAAAAACTTTAAAGTATATAGTATATTATAAGTTAATATACGCTATATTTAATAAGTAGCTAGATTAGCTAGCAAAGCAGCTTTATAGCTTAAAAAACTATAATATTTAGCGCTATTATTAAAAAACCTAGTATAATTTAGTATATTTTTAATAGTTATAAGCTACTATACTTATATATACTAGCAATAAAAAGCTAAAATGTGAAAAAAAAATATAAAACAACATTTTTCTTATAAATTTTTTATTATTTTTTTATAATATACTATTTTAATTTATAAAAGCTAAAAGTATAAAAAAAAAGTATAAAAGTAATAAAAAGTTAAAAAAGATATAAAGTATTAAGTAAACTTATAAAAAAAAAGTTTTTATTTTTATTTTTATTTTTATTTTATTTTTTATACTAAATACACTATATTATAACTACTTACAAGATAACCTTGCTTAATATTGCTATAAAGCAAAGACTATAAGCCTAGAGAGGCTATAAATACCTTTATAAATAAGCATGCTAAAAAAGCTAAGAGCTACTTTTAAATAAATAAAAAAAATATAGTAAAAAAAAACAAAGTACTATTGCTAGTTAGCTTAACTTGCTAAATAGGCATCTATATATTTAAAGTAGGATCTAGCTTAGCATGCCTATTATTAGAACTTAGCAATATAGCTTGTAATATATAATTATATTATATAACGCGTAAAAAGAAGTATTCTTTTTTTACTACAAAGTTTTTTTATACTAAATAGGTAAAAGAAAACCCTTTATAAAAGGACTTTTTTTATATAATAGTTCTTATCTTAGCTATATTCTTTTTACTATATAGGCTTTATATTAATTATAGTCTTTTTATAACTTATTTAATCTAATATACCCTTTTAAAATAAACTAACTTATTAAACTATTTTATAGCTAAAATAAAGCTTTTAAATTATAATAAATAAAAATTTATAATTTTAAATGTAATGTTTTTAGTTTTTTTATTTAATTTTTTTACTTTTTTTATATTTTTATAATAACTAGTTAAAGCTTTTTTAAAAGCTATATTGCTTTTATATTAACTAGGTTAACTTGCTATAAAAAGCTTAACTACTTATTGCAGGCTAATAACTTTATAAAACTATTTGCTATTATTAAATTTATAAGTATATAAACTACTTAAAGTATTTTATTAATTACTTTTTACTATAACTAGTAGTTATATATATTAATATACTATAATTTTGTTTTTAATATAGCAATATTTTTATTAACTAAACTAATTATTTATTAGTTATTATATTAAATAGTAATATACTTAGTTTTTAAATTAATACTAAGCTTATAAACAAGCTAACTAATAAATATAGCTTTTTTTATAGCTTAAGCTAGCATAAAAAGCTTTGCTTTAATAGTAAAAATAGTAACTATATTTTATTTAATAGCTTGCTAGCTAATAAGTTTTTTTAAAAAAGTTATAGCGTAAGCTTATATGCTTTTTTAGTTAATAGTATTATTTATAAAAAATAAATTGCTAGCTATATTAAGCTTATTTTTATTACTATACTATAAAGTAAAGTATTAATTTATATAAAAATAGTTTAATATTTAGTTAGCAACAGCTTAGTAAGCTAAAAAAAAGTTATTATTAAATTATAATAGTTATAAAGCAGCAAAAGCTATATTTAGCTTTATAATAACTACTATATATATAATAAATCTAATTTTTTGCTAATAATAATAGATTTGTTTTATAGTAGCTATTTTATTATAAAAAAGCAGCTTAATAAATTTTATTAATATAAATAATATTTCGCTAAAAAAGTTACTTAATTTATATATTTTTTTAATATAAACAAACTAAAATAGCTAAATTAAGCTTTATTAATAGTTATAAATAATTTTTACTTTTAAAAACTATTTTAAATTATAGCTTTTTATTAGTTAATATTGTTTATTTAATTATTTAATACTTTTAAAAGCTTTAGTTTTTTAAAACTTTTAGTAAGCAACTATAAAGTTGTTAATATAAATAAAAATAAGAATTTTGTTTTTTATATAGCAATAAGGCTTATAAGGCACTAGCTTAAATCTAAGCTTTTTAAGGATAAATTTAAGCTTTTTTTGCTATAAAAGCAGTAATTTCTTTAAACTATAAAGTGCTTTAAAAAGCTTTAAAATAAAGCTAGACTTTTTATACATATAAAGTATTTTTATATATATTTTCTTATAAAGCGTTGCATTAATAAAAGCGTTAATTATATTATATTGTTTTATTTTAAAGTTAAATTTAGCTATAATAACTATAAAAGTTTTAAAAAATTAGCTTGCAAGTATAAAGGCATATATTATTTTATTTTTATATATAAGCTATTAATTACTATATATAACTAACTAAGCTTTGCTTTTTAAATAAAAGCTTTTTTTATTAAACTTATAAACATATACTTATATATAGTTTAAAATTTATTAATTTTTAGCTATAAAAATAATAACTTTTTTTTAAAAGCTTATTTAATTATAACTTTTTAAATAAACCTTTTTAGCTTTTATAAACTTACTTTTTAAAAAATAGCTTAAAAGCTTTTTATAAAAGTATAAAAAAAATAAAAGCTTGCTTTAATATATTAAAATATTATTTTATATTTTTTTTAAAGTATAATTATAATAGCTATTCTTTATAATTTTTACTTTTTTTTAAAAGCGCTTTTAAAATAGCATAAAAATTGCTTTAGTACTTTAGCTTTATTAGCCTTGCTTACTAGCATATTATAATTAAGTTTAAAAGTATATAAGCATTTAGTATTAAATATAGCTTTTTAGCACTTTATTTATTTATTTATTTTAATATAAAGCTTAGCAAAGCAAGTTAAAAAATTATTATAACGCTTATTAATAAATAGTTTTGCTTAGCTTTTATAAAAGTAAAGTAAAAAATTATTATAATACTTATTAAGATTAGCGTTTTTAATTGCTATAAGCATTATAGTATTTAAAAGTAAATATAAAAGTAATAAATAAAATTAAAATTTTAAGTTAATATAAAAGTAATTAGTTTTACTAAACTTAAAGTTTATTATATTTTTAATAGCTTACTTATTATTTATACTACTAATAATATTTAAATTATACTTAAAACCTTTTTTTTTTATAAAAGTTAAAGCTATAATGCTTAGTTTTAAAAATTAAAGATTTGTTTAAAAAATTAGTAAAAAATTTGCAATTAAGTATTTAAAGCTTATTTTTTAGTTTTTTAAGCTTTTTATTAAACATTTAGTTTTTATTAAATTTTACGTTTTTAATATAAATTATATAATTAGTTAAAAGATTTTAAATTTTATATATATTAGTTAACTTATAGCTAATAAAATAACTTGTTTAAGCTTTAAAGCTTAGTTTTAAAAGTTTTTCTTTTTTATATATTAGCTATAAAAGCGTAAGCTTTATACTTATAAACTTATAAGTAATTTAAGCATAGTTTTTTAGTTTTAATATAGCTATTTTAAGTGTTAAAGCAAGTATAAAAATGCTTATATAAAGTTTTTTAGTTAAATATATATTTAAGTATTTAGTTTACTAAGTATATAGTAGCTTTATTAATTTTAACTTATAAGCTTTTAAAAAGCTTTATGCTAGCTTTTATATACTAAGCGCGTTTTTTAACTATTTAGCTAAACTATTTAGCAGCGCTATTTTAAGCTTAAGTATTTAAAGCTAAAATTTTAAGTATAATAAACCTTTTATTAATAAAATAATTTTTAACTTTATAAAATTATAATAGTTGCTTATTTAACTTAATTATATTAACTTATTTACTATAAACTACTTTAACTTTTAATATAAACATTTTAAGTATTTTTAATATTATGCTTGCTTTAAAGTTTAATAAATAATAATTAAACAAATGCTTTAAGTATTTTTTAGTTATAAGTAGTATTAATACTTTACTTTTAATGCTTTTATTATATAAGTGCTAGTTTATAGTAATGTGTTTAAATAAGCAATTTAATTGTTTTTTTAGTACTTTATTAATTTAGTTTTTAAGCTTTTTATATATATAGCTTAAGCAATTTATTAATTTAATACTTTAATTTAAAGTTTTTTTTAATTTTTACTTTTTTTGCTTAGCTAACTAGATAATAAATAGCGTTAGGTTTTAAATAGCTAAGTTAAAAATGCTATTAGAAAATCTGCTTTAAACGCTAGTTTTTTAGTATATATTATTAGCAAGTTTTTTTAAGCATAAAAAAAAGCTTTATTTATGCTTAAAAGTAAATATTTTAAAATATATTATTTATATTAGTTTTATATATAGTATAATTATAAGCTATTTATTTTTTAAAAGTAGCTTTTAAATAGCTTTATATTTTATTAAATTTTTTTTTAACTTAAAGTTTTAAGTAAAATAAGCTTAGTTGTAAGATTTATATAGTAAGCTATATTTTTAAGCTAAAAAGTAAAAAGCTTTAAAGTGCTTTAAATTATTATATTAACGTTTTTAGATGCTTAGATTAGCATAACTATATTATTAATATATATAAGGTTTTTATTAACTACGTTTTTAACGTTATAAAAACAACTTATTTTATTAAAAATATAAAAAGTAAATTAAAAATTAAAAATAGTAAAGTTTTTTAAAAAATATAAGCTACTTTTTTATTACTTACTAGCTTTAAAGCTAGCATAAGTAATAACTTATTTTAGGTTTTTTTCTTTTTTATATAGGCTTTTTATTAATTTTAATTTCTTTATACTTATTTTTGCAATTTTGCAAGCTTTAATCCTTTTTTTAAGCTTAAGGTTATATTTTACCTTTAGCTTAATATAGTTAGCAATTTAAATATTTATTATAAAATCTTTACTAGTATTTTTTAAAAAAAAGTACTAGTAACTAAGTAAATTATAAAAGCTTTTATATACAAAATAAATTTTTTTAGTATTAAAAGTGTTCTTTTAAGTTTTTTTTATTAGTATAGTAGTACTTTTGCAAGCAAAGCTTTTACTATAGCTATAAAAGATAAATTTACTACAAGCTTTATAGCTTTTTTTTTATTTATTAAAAATAATGCTAAAGCTTTATTTTTTAATTTTTTTTTATTAGTTATACTTTTTTTATTAAAAGTTATAAATAACTTTTTTGTTATTTTTAGTTTTTTTTATTGCTTTTTAAAAGCTATTTAAGTATATAAATTTATAATTATTATTTAATATTTTAAGGTGCTATTTAGCAAGGCTGCTTAGTAGTTTAACTAAAAAATATTAAACTAGTGCTTATATTTATTTTTAAGCGCTTTAATAATTTTTTTAAATAGTTTTATTATTAAAAAGCATTTAAAAACTTAGTATTTATTAAGTTTTATAACTAGTTATTTTTATTTAGTAATAAACTTTATAAGATTTATAATAAGTTTTTTTAAGTATTAGTTAATAAAGTTTATATAATTAAAGCGTATTATTTTATTTAATATAGCGCTTATAAGTATACTAATAGCTTTTAAAGTATTATACTAAAGTTTTAGTTTTTTTTAGCTTAAAGTAATAAAATTAGTACGCTGCTAATGCTAAATTTTAAACTTATATTTTTAATTTATATTTTTTATTAGTAATTAAAATATATTTTTTTATTTTACTTTTATATAAGCTAGTTATAAATTTAAAATTGCTTTTAATATTTATAGTAAGTTTATAAAATTTAGTTATAAAATTTACTATATTAATAAGTTTTTTTTTATTTATTACTAGTATATTTTTAGCTATATTAAAGCTACTTTAAGGTTTTTTTTAGTTAAGCTTTTTATCAAATTTGCTTATATTAAGCTATATTAGCTTTTTTAGCTAAAAAACCTTGTTTATAAGGTTAATATACTTTTATAAGTTAAAAAACCTTGTTTATAAGGTTAATATACTTTTATAAGTTAAAAAAGTAGGCTTTTACTTTAAACTTCTTATTTTAAGCATAAAAATCTTTTAAAAAACTTAAAATAACTTTTAATTTTATTGCTATAATAGTTAAATTGCTATATTTATTATATTTTAATAATCTAACAAATTATATTAACTATATTTAATAAAGTAAAAGGTAAAAAACGGTGCTAAAATTAGCGTAGCTAGTATGTATATTAAATATATAAAATTAATTAATATATATATATAACTAGTTTATAAGTGCGCGTTGCTTAACTTTTATAGTTAAGCAACACTTATATTTATTTTAGTTATATATTAGTTAAGCAGTTTAACTTATACTTTAACTATAAAAGCTGCAAGATAAATTATATTTGCTGCTTAATTAAGCAATAAATAAAATGCGCTGTACGCTTTTTATTTTTTTAATATTACGTACTTTTTATTTTAGCTTTATTTTTAACGTTATAATTATTAAATAACTTAAAAGTATTTTTACTTAGTGCTGCGCAGCGCGTATGCTTTATACTAAGCATATAAACTTTTTCTTTTATTAATTATATATAACTTTATTATTAATAGACTTAAAATAATTATAGCGCAATTTATAAAGCGCACAGTTAATCTTTTAATTAACGTACTATATATATTATATTTTTTAAAATAATCTTTGCTTATTTTTTTAATATTAAATTAATTATTGCTTAATTTACTAATATATACTAAACGCTTTTTTACTTTAGTAGTAACTACTTAGTTATTTTTAAATTAAACCTATTATTTATTATATACTTTTTATTTAAACTAAATAGTTTAAATATTATAATAAAGCTTTTTTAACTTTTATAGTTTAAAGAAATATATAAAAATAAAACTTAATTTTAAAATTGAATTTAAATATAGCAAACTAAGCATAATTAATTAGATTTTTTTTACTAGTATAGTAAGTAAAATAAGTATAAAAAAAGTAGCTTAAAGTAATTAGCACTTTTAGCTTTTATAGTTATATTTAGCTAAAAGTTTAATAAAATTTTAAAAAAAACGTATACTTAGTACTTTATTTAATTGCTTATTTTATAATTAAATTTTTTACTTATACTTTATACTTTATTAAATATAGACTTTATACTTTTACTTTTAAAAAGTTTTTAAGTAGTTTAAATTCTTTTATTTAATTATATAGTACTTATACTTTAATTAAGTATACCTTTATAAGTATTTTTAATTAAGTTTATATATGCTTAGTACTTAAAGTACTTTATACTTTTTTTATATACTTATATTTTTTAATTATTAAAAGTATTTTTTGCTAAGTACTAACCTTTTAATTTAAATTAGTACTTTAACTACTAGTTATTATAGCTTAATTAAAAAATAGGTTATTTATTATTTTTTTTTTATACTAGCTGCACTAGCTAATTATACGCTGCTTTTTATAAGCATAAAAAGTAAACTTTTTTTTACTTATATTATAAACTTTTTTTAACTTTTTACTTTTTAAGTAACTTATATATATAAGCTACTTACTTTTTAATACTTGTATTATATATATTTTACTAATATTAAGCTTTTATTGCTTAAAGCTTTTGTTTTTTTATATTTTTATAACTTTAATAAGTATATATAGTAATATTAAATAATAGCGTTTATATTTTATTTTATTTTATTTTATTTTATTTAGCTTGCTTTATATTTTTTTTATATTAACTTATTTTTTTTATATATTAATTTAAAATAGTTTTAGCTTGCTTTTGCTTTTATACTTTGCGCTTTTTTTATTTTTATACGTTTTGCTCTAATTTTAATTTTGTTTATTATATTGCTTATTACTACTATTTTACTAGCGCTTATATATATGCTATTGTTGCCTTAGCTTATTAAGTAGCTTACTAAATAAACATTATTTATTACTTTTAAAAAAAAATTGCTGCTTAGTTTTAGTTTTATAAAGCTTTTAAATTTAAGTAAATTATTTATATATATTTTTTATTATATAATTATATTTGCGCTTTTTTAACTTTTATATATTATAAATATAATTTTACTAAGTTTTTTATATAAAAAAAAGCTATTATTGCTTTTTTTTTATATTAATTGCTTTATTGCTTTTTTAGTTACTGCTTTTACTTTTTTTATTAGTTTTTATATTGCTTTTTTAATTATATTTATAAGCTTTAATAAATTAAACTTTACTTTTAATAAAAGTATTATATAAGCTTTTTTTTTTTTTTTTAAAAAAAAAATTTAAAATAACTTTTACTTTTTATGCCTTGCTTTGCTTTTTGCTTTTTAGGTTTTAATATTGCTTTTAGTTTTTGCTTTTTAATATTTTTTATACTTTTACTATTAGCTTATTACTAAATACTTTTTTTTAAGTTTTTGCTTAGCAACTTTAACTTTGCTTTTATTTTAATTACTACTGCTTTTTTTTTAAGTTTTTATATTTATAATAGTTAATTTTTTAGTTAAAATTATTAAGCTGCTTATTATAATACTAAAAAATATTTATGCTTACTTTTTTAATATAAACCTTTTTTTTTTAATTTTTTGTTTTAAGTTTTTAGCTTAATACTTTTGCGCTTTTTAGCTTTAAAGCTTACTTTAAGTACTAATAGCGCCTTTTTTTTACTGCTTATTTTATTATTATTTTATAAATTATATTATTAGTGCTAAGCGCTTTTTTAATTATATTTACTATTTTTTTACTACTTTTAATAATTACTATAAAGTTAGCATTAGCTATTTTAAAGTTATTAAAACTAGTTTTTAAACTTATTACTTTTATTATTAAAATTATTATAATTATAAACTAATATAAGTATTTTTTATATATACTTTATTATTTTATACTAATTTAAATTATATAGTAAACTTAAATTTTATAACTTTATTTACTACTTTTATAAAGCTTTATATTTTAAGCAAATTTAAAAACTTTAAAACAATACTATAAGTATTTTGTTTATATGTTTATTATGCTTATTAATACTATATTAGTATATTAGTAAGCTTTATAGCACTATTTGCTTTATTTAATATTTATTAAATTAAATTTTTAATAAAAATAGCAATATATTTAAAAAAAACTTTAAAGTAAATAGTTAGCTTAAACGTTATTAGTTTAAAGTGTTAGTAATTAACTTAGCTTTAAAAGTTATTTAAAATTAAATAGTATTAGTATAACCTTTTTTTTTACGTTTTTTTTATATTTTATAATATACTTACTATTTAGCTTATATATACTTGCTAACTTGTTTTGTTTTATAATTTATATTATATGCTTTTTATATATATTATATATATTTTAACTTAGTACTTTAATATATTATAAATTAAGCATTATATAAAAGTATTTAAATATAATATAAAAAAGCTTTTTAGTTAAACTATATTTAACTTTAAAAGTTTTTTAAAAATATTTATATTAAATTTATATATTTTATATATTTATATATTATAATTAAGTGCTAATCTTTTTTTAATTGCTTATTATAAGCTTAATAGCTTAAATACTATTATAATAAATTATTTAATTTTAATTAAAGTTTAGGCATAGTTTTTTTAATAAGCGTTTAATTACTATAAGCTTTTATACTATAGCCTTTAAAATAATTAGCTTTGCTTTAGTTGTTAATATAAATATAGTAAATTGCTAATATGCTTTTTATATAATAAAGTTACTTTAAAAGTTTATTAAATATTTATAAGTTAAGCGTTACGGTTTTTTATTAGTTATAAATAATATATTACTTATAATAACTAAAGCTTATATTATGTTTAGCATACTATTTATTACTATTTTTAAAGTATATATTATAAATAAGTATTAAATTACTTAGTTTATAGCTTTATAATAGTTTAGTTTAAAATTTATAAAAAAGCGCAATAGTAATAAGGCTATATATGCTATGTTTAGCCTAGTTATAATTACTATATAAATAAATAACTTAACTTTTTTTAGTATACTTTAATTTTTTTATAGTTATAGTGCTTTTAAATTTTATAAGTTCTTTATATAATAAAAAAGTAACTAGTATTTAGCTTAAATTAACTTAGTAAAAATGCTTAGCTATTTTTTTAATATATTAATTATAAAGTAAAAAGATTATTTTCTTTTGTTTATTTTAAACAATATATATTTTAAAAAACTATATAATAATTTTTTAATTTTTAATTTTATAGCGTTTTTTAATTTTTTAAATAATTAAAATTACTTTATGCTTATTTAGTTTATTATAAATAACTAAAAAGTTATTAATATAAAATATAATAAAAACTAATTAGTTTTTAGTATACTATAAATATAGTTTTTTAAGTAATAATTTAAGCTTAAAAATTTTAAGTATTAATGTAAACTTTTTATACTAAAAAAGCAGCAAGTTTTTTAACTTATAAAGTGCTTTAAACAACAATATTACTTTATTCTTTTTTATAATTAGCTTATTTAATACTTTATATACTATAAGTTTTAATTTTTTATATATTATATTAAAAAACGCACTTTTAATATTAAATTACTTGGTTTTATATTTTTTTTAGCTATAATTACTATTATAATTTTAAAGGTTATTATTGCTAAAGTAGCTATATAAGTTAACTACAAAGTTTTTATTTACTATTAGTTACTTTATACTATAAGTTATACTTTATACTTTATAAAAAAACCTTTTTTATTAAACTTATATATAAACACTTATTTAAATAGCAATAGCTTACTTTTTACTTTACTTTTTAAAAAAAAATTTATTATATTAAGCAAAAGTATTTAAGTTAGCTTATACTTTATACCTTTTTAAAATTAGTTTTTTAAAAAGTATATAGCTAAGTTTTTTTATTTTAAAAGTAGCAGCTTAGTAAAATTGTTATAATATATACGCTTTAATAGCGCTATACTAATTTTTTTTACTACTTTTTATTATATTGCTGCTATAAATATTATATATAACATTTTATACTTTTAATTACTTATATATATAGCTTTTAAGTATTTTAAAAAAAATGTTTATAAAAACTTTATAAAGCAATTATTTTTAAAAATAAAAATATTTTTTATACTATATAGTAGCATATACTATATAGCTTAACTTATTAAAGTTATTTAAGTTGTTTAGTTTAACCTTTTTAAGTTTTTAGCTTATTTATAAAGCTAGCAAGTAAACTTTTTTTATATATTTACATTTTACTTTAAGCAGCTTTTTTTTTATTTTTTTTTAACTTAAAACTTTATAAATTACTTTGCTTTACTTTTTTTTCTTTTTACTAAAAAATTTATTATTTTTTAATAAAAGTTACTTTAAGCTTTTTATAAAAACGTTAAAAAAATTGCTTATAATAATTAGCTTTTTTTTTTATTACTAACTTTATTTTTGTTATTATTTTTTTTAACTTTTAATAAGCTTTTTATTAGCATTTGCTAAAATAATAGTTTTATTAAGATTTTTTTAAATTATACTAGCTTTAGTTTTTTTAGTTACTACGCTTATAGTAGCAAAGCAGCCTTTTTGCTAAAATATAGCTACGCTACTAGCGCAGCCCTTTTATTAAAATATAACAACGCTGCTAGCATAGCACTTTTTTTAAAAGGTAACTATAATAGCAGCTTTAAAACTTTTATTTATTATATAAGTACTTTTTTTATACATTGCTTAAAAGCTATTAAGCATTACTTAATTGCTTTTTTGCTTTACTTAGTTACTTTTAATATTATACTTTATTTAAATTAACTTTTTTTATTTAAACTACTTTTAAATAGCTAGTTTTTTTTTATATTTGCTTAAATTTAAGTTTAAATTTAAAGGCTTTATGCTTAATATAAATTTAATTAAAATAATTAGCTTTATTTCTTTTTTTTTCTTTACTACTATTACTTTTACCGCTACTTTTTAAGTAAAAACTAGCTTGTTTTCTACTTATAAAATAGTTAACTACTTATTTTATAAGCTATTTAGCTGCTTAATATACAAGCTAGTTAATTGCTTATTTTTTTTTTAATTAAATTAACTAGTTACTTTTTATATACTTTAGTTAACTGCTTGTTTTTTTATAGTATATATAGTAAAAGTAGTAAAAGCACTTAGTAAAGCTATATTTTTAATTTTTTTAATTTTCAGTAAAAATTTAAATATATTTTAAAAGCACTACTTTTAAGCTAGTTATATTATATATTTTTATACTATATTTAATAAAGTTTATATACTTTTTTTATTTAGTTGCTTTATGCTAATACTTTTTTAAAAGTTTTTTTAAGATTGCTTACTTTAAACCGGCCTTAGTAGCTTAAGTATTACTAAAAAAATAAAGGTTTTATTTATAAATAAAGTTTTAAAATATATTTAACCTTTTTTATTAAGTTTTTAGCTATACTTACTTTTAACTTTTGCTTTTAAAAGCTTTTAAGTAGCTATATTATATAGTGCTTACTTTTAAGTTAATTAGTTTTTTATAATATTTTTTTTAAATACTTTTACTGCTATAGTTATGCTTTTAACTTTTTATTAAATAGTTTATTAATAAAGTATTAAAAAACTTAATTAACTTTAAAAAATTTATATAATTTTATACTTATATAATTTTTTTTATATATTTTTTAAAGTTATAAAATTGCTATTTATTAAACTTAACATTTTAAATTATAATAACCTCTTTTATAATAAGTATTTATATTTAATATATATTAAATATTATATATTTAACTATATAACTAATATATATACGCAGCTTAGTTTTAAATTCTTGCTTATTTTTATTAATAAAGTAATTTTATTTTAATAAGTACGCTTTATACTTATAAGCTACTATTTTTATTTAGTTAAGCTAAGTATTACTTATTAATACTTTGCTTATTAGTAATATATACTAATAAAAGTAGTAGTTAAACTAAGTATTAAGCTTTTTTAAAAAGCTTATATTATTATATACTTTAAATAAGCTTTAGTTATATAACTATATAGTAGCTTTAGTAGTTTTAAACTATAGCTTAATTAAAAAGCTTATACTATATAATATAGTTCTAGCTTTTTTTATAACTTTTTTGCTTGCTTATTTAGCTACTTTAATTAGTTTTTTATATACTTTAGTAGTATTTTAAAAAAAGAAATTTATACTATAATTAATAACGCGTTTATTTATTAATTATAATTATTGCTTATTTATTATTATAGCAAAATAGTGCTATTATAAGCTTATAGCAACGCTATACTTAACTTTTAAATATAGCAATTTTAATAAAAACCTTTTACTAAGTTTTGCGCTATATTATAAAAGCATATAATATTTTAAAGTATTTATTTTTAAAAATAATTAACTAAAATATTTTATTATATTTTTTATTATAGTTAAAAAGATTTTAATATACTTTTTAAAACAAACGCTTAGTATATTACTTTAAAGCTTTTTAAAAAATTACTTTTAATATATAGTTAATTATATAACTTTTATACTTAATTTATAGTGTTTTTTAAATCTTTATATTTTTTGCTTTATAAGCTAAAGCTTTTAGCGCTTTAGCTTTTAAGTGCTATAATGCTTTATTATCTTTTTATAATTTTAAAAAGTTATTTAAAAGTTAAAATGCTTATTTAATAGTAGCTATTATTAAATTAGCTACGCTTATTATAAACTTTTTTATATAATTAGTATTTATTATAAAATATAAATTAAAATAAAAAGAATTTATATTAAAAAAAAACTAAATTATGCTTATATTATAGTTTTTTAACTATAACGTTATACTTAATTATTTTAAAGCACAATATGCAATTTAAGCTATAATACTAAATTTCTTTATTTTTTAGCTTAGCTTTTAACATAATATTAACATAAAAACCTTTTATAAAATAAATATTTTTAAGTACTAAATCTTTTTTTTTTTTTTTTTTAGTATTAAGCACATTTTAAATAGTTTTGCATTTTTTTTTTAAATTAAAAAAGAAAATGTACTAGCCTTAACCTAATTTTTTTTAATTAAAATAAATAATTTTGCATTAAGCAGCTTTATATAGTTTACTAAGTATATAGCGCTATAGTTATTTAAAACAGTGCTGTTTAATAGTACGTGCTTATTTATACTAATAATAGTATATATTTTATAAAAATTATTTTAAGTGCTGCTAACTATAGTAAAATTAATAATTATATAAACTATATTATATAGTAGCTATTTTTTTTTTATACTTAAAAAATTGTTTAAGCTTTTATTGCTAAATAATAATTTTTTAATAAAGCTTAGTACTTTTTTTTTTAATTTTATTATATAGCTTACTTTATTTATTATTTTAATAATATTATTATATAGTTTTAAGCTTATTATTAGTTATTTTTAGTAGCTAGTTAAAAGTATAAGATTTAGTTATTATAAACTAGCATTAAGCGTACTTATTAAGCTTTTAAAAATGTTTTGCTAATTTTTTATAAAGGCACTTATATAATTTATATTTGTTTTTAAACTTTTTAAAAAATAAGCTTTTTAAGCTATCTTTAGCAATAGTAAATATAGCTATATATTTTGCTTTTTTTTAACTAATATTTAATTACTAAGTTAGCTATAAGCTAATTTATTTTTTTTATTATAAAAAAAAGTTTACTTTTTGCTTGCTTGCAAAAAAGTTAACTTTTTTTTTAAGTAGCTTACTTTTATTAAAGCTTTAGCTAAAGTATATATAATAAACTTTTAATTATAAATAGCTATTTAACTTTTTTAAGCTTATAATTAAGCGCTTTATAATAAATTATAGTTTATTTTTTATATTATTTATTAAACTTAATATTGCTTTTTTTAGCTTTAGTAAAAACTTTTTAGTATTATTTTTAAGCAATTAAACAATAGTTAACTTTATAAAGCATAATAATATTATATAATATTTTAACTTAGTTTTAAAGTATTAGCTAGCTGCTTTTTTTTATATTATTTTAACTTATATATAATACTTTATATTAATAGTTTTTTAACTTATGCTTAAAAAGTGTTAATTTAAAGCTGCTTATATACTTTATATTATATATTTTATATTTTAAAGCTTTATTAAATAATAAGTTTTTTATTAATTTATTTTATTATAAACTTTTGTATTAATTTTTAAAGTTTACTACTTTTTTTTTTTTTTTTTTTTTTTTTTTTTTAGCTTTATATAGTACTTCTTAGCGCAATAATGCTTAAGTTTTTAAAGCGCAATTGC
>MU401833.1:0-24580 GCA_022579005.1 Poronia punctata
AAACTAAGTTTTTATTTTTTAATTAAAAATATATAAAAAAAGTACTAAGCTTTGCTAATAGTTATATTGCTATTTATAATAGTAAGCAACTTATTGCTTATTATATTACGGCTTTAAATTAAGCTATAGTTAATGCTTTTTTGCTATAGTACCGATAATAATAAACGTTGTACTATACGTACTATATTATTAAAATATTAGCATATTTATTTTTTAAAATTTTTTTAAATAGCTTATAAAAAATCTTTACTATTAAGCTATATATATATATACTTAGTTATTTTGCATAAAACGTATATGTTTAGCTTGTTTTTTGCTAGTGTTTTAAGGTTAAGTTTTTTTATGCTTTATTTTTTAAAAATAATATGCTTTTTTAATAAATAAATAGCTATGCTTGTTTTTTTAAAAATTTTAACTTAATCTAGGTTATTATTAAAGGCGTTTTTAAAATAAAGTAGTATTAACTGCTATATATGCTACAATTTTTAATATAGTTAGTTTTTTAAATTTTCTTTTAAAAATAAACTAAAGTTATATAATAACAATGCTATTATAAATTAATGCTAATTAGTTTTTAAATTAGCTATAAGTTAAAAGTAATAAAAATGCTTACTATTTTTTATTTTATTAGTATATAACTTATAAAACGCTTACTATAATTTAGCGTATGCTTTTTTTGCTTACTTTATTTTTCTAAGTAGTTATATAATAATTTAAGTTAAATTTTTTATTTATTACTTACTTAAATATAATAAGTTTTAAAAGCAATATAAAGCTAAAGCAACCTTAAATTAAATAAGAAGTAAGTACGACAATAGTTTTTGTTTTTAAACTTTGCTTTTTTATAGTTGCTAATTTAACTACTAATTAGTGTTAGTCTAGCTAGGGGTTAATATAATTATAATATATTACTATTTATAGTACTATGTTAACTTAATTAATAAAAGGGAAAAGGAAGTTATAAGGACTTTTTTTAGCAAGTTTTATATAGCTATAAAGGTTTGCAATTAATTAAAACCTATTAGCAATATAAAAGGAATACGTATACTTTACATATTTAATACGTAAAGAACACGTACTTTTTATATACCGGTTACGTACTATGTACGTACACTGCGCGTATACTTCCTTAATAAGGTAAGTCTAACGCAATTTATAACAAATGTATAAGAAACCAAATATTTATGTCTATAAGATATTTACGTTCTAATGGTCCTAATGTGGTTAATAAGGTCAAGGGTATTAGAAGGGATTCTAACAATACTGCTATTAAAATAGCAATAAAAAATTAAATTTATATTTAACTTTAAAATATATATATTTTTAAAACTATATTTTGCTTTATTTAGCTAATTATTAATTATAAAGCTATATATAGTAATAAAAAAAACCTTTTTTTTTATTATTTTAAAGTTATTACTTATATTATTTTAATAGTAGTTAAAAAGATTTATTTTGCTAAATATAAGCGCAATAAAAACGTAAACAGCTTATATATTACTTAAAAATATAACTTAAAAATATAAAAAAAAGTTAAAAATTATTGCAAAGCTATAAGCAATACTTATAAAGCTTTAAGCGCTTATAAATACTTTAAAAATATAAAGCTTAGTAATATTATTTAAAAAGATTTTATTTAACTTTATAAAGCTATTAGCAAGCGTTAAGCTTTTTAAATTTTTAAAAATACTATAATATTTAATTTATTACTTTTTAGTGCTTAAGCTAAATAATAATAATAATAATTACTAATACTTAAAGCTAAAAAAAAAAATATTTATAATATATTTTTAAAGCAATTATAATATAAATAATATAAAAGCTATAATAGTTAAAAAAGTGCTTTTTACTATTTAAGCTTATTAATATAATTTTTATTTATATTTAATATTTATAAAAAAAAAGCTAACTTAAATATAAACTTTTATTTTTTATAATTACTAGTAGCTTTATTACTAGCTACTTTATAAATACTAGCTACTTTTTAGTTATAAGCTGCTTTATAGTTGCTAAGCTTTTTATAGCTACTAGTTTTATAATAGCAACTTTATAAAAGTTTGCTTTTTGCTAGTATATTATTTAGTTTTATAAAGCGCTTTTTTTTTTTTTAGCATTTAGTAATAACGTGCTTTTTATTTAATATATTTTAATTTAATAAGTATTAAAACAACATTTTGCTACTTAGTAGCAATAAGCGCAATAATAAGTATAAAAACTTTTTTAATAGCTTAAACGTTTAACTTATTATAATATTAATAATAATAGTACTACTTAGTAATAATGCTAATATAAGTTTTTATTAAATAACAAAAATAATAAAACTATTAATATATTATTTAAATTAAAATTATTAAATAAAACTTTTAATATATTATTTAACTTAAAAGATTTAAAGTTTAAAAATAGTTTTTTTAAAATAGTATTTAAACATATAAAATGCTAATAAGCTAGTTATTATTAATAATAAATAAAAATAGTTTTATAAGTTTATTATATAGCAAAAGTAAAAAACTTTACTTTTAATATATTTATTTTTTTATAATTAAGTTTGCTAACGTTAACTTATAATAAGGTTTTTAGTTTATTTTTAAGTAGTTTAAATAGCTGCCTTTATTATTAAAATATGCTTAACTAAACTTTTTATATTTAATAATAATAGTACGCTTAAAAAAGTGTTTATAATAAATTTTTTTATATTTTTATTAATATTATTAAATATAAACTAAAAGTAAACTAGTTTAAGATTTTATAGTAAGCTATAGTAAGATTTAGCGCAAGCATTATTAATTGCTTTATTAAAATATTTAACCTTTTTTTATTTTTTTTAAAACTTTTTTTTATTTTTATTTAAATAAATTATTTAATTATATTAATGCTTAATAGTATATAAATAACTTTTTAATTAATTAATTAATAAAATAAAAAAGTTTTGCTGCTAATTATATTTTTATAAAATTTATAGTATGTTTTATAGTAAGTATAGTACCTTATTTTTACTATAATTAACTAACGCTTTAGCACATTTATAAAAAAGTACTTTTATAAGTAATTTGCTTACAAAGTAACTTAACCTTTTATAGCTATTATAAAATTTATAAGCGTTATAAAATCTACAACAACTATAGCTATTATATAACGCTAACAGCCGTTGTAGCCTCCTTTAATCTCCTGCTATAGTACTTACCTACTTACCTACTTACTTACTTACCTACTTACCTACTTACCTACTTACCTACTTACCTACTTACCTACTTACCTACTTACCTACTTAAGTACTTACATATAGAAACAAGTTATATATATGTTATTTACAAGTTACTAATCTAAGAGGTACATGCTAAGGCGCTGTACCATGGAAACATGTAAAGGGAGGGGGCTAATGCGCACTAAGTGGAGAAACTCCTTGGATGTAGGAATTTTTCAAGGTAGACGTAGGTGGGCTAGTAAAGTAGGTAGATACGAGTAACCAATCTAGTACTACGTAGGTTAGAGGCCTTGATATATGATGACAGTTCTACGAGTATGTGTAAAGGCGGAGCCAAGGTAACCTAATCTACTTGACCTGTACAACATGTACACGTACCTAGTTGTGGGGGTCCTAAGGGTTAAAAAGTATAAATTGTTAGTTCGAGAGCAGGGCAAGATCCTAGGTTAGATGGCATAAACATTCGCTTCTGCTTCCAATGCTTTGCAGACCTTTGCATAGGTCAAGTACGACCAGTTAAAAAGAAAGCAATAAGCGTGCCGACATCGCAAGTTCACCAGATATCGGGATACAGCAAGTTATAATAGGTATATCAGAGGTAGGTAGGGGCTTTGCGCCATCATGGCTACCCGCGATTTATGTAGCCATAATATACGGACTCACATACAATATCTACAGGTACTTGTAGATATAATGGAGAGTGCCTAGTAGTATTAAGATGGAGCACCACATTTCGCTCGAAGAAAGGGTATATTCTGCAAACCCCTAAGCACCCCCGTCGCTATCATACATTCAGCAGGAGATGTCTGAAGTTAGTAACGACGCGCCGGTGTATGCATTAGAATGTGTGTAACTAGCCATCGGCTGATCGTATTCGGGCAGCAACAGCTCGGTTAATGAGCGATCATGTACCTCGACGATGTGAGGAAAAGCGAGTACATCCAGGTGGGTGGTAAGGGAACAATGACAGCGGCGCGACTTATGCAGCGCGACTAGACCGCTGTCTCCTTACTGTCACGTCGCTTTTGTTCGAGCCTGCCACGGCAAGTCTGTCGGCAGCGGCATTGCCAACATTGGTTGAGTGGCCTTTTACCCATTGGAACAAGGTTTTGAAGCCGGCTGCATCGCGCTCGTTGATCAAAGCCCGGATTTGTTTGATGATATCTTGGTTTAACACCAACTCTCCGTTCTGTTTTTTCCAGTTATTCTTTTCCCAGGCCTTATACCAACTAGTTGAGCAGTCGATGGAATATTTGCTGTCCGAGAATATGCGAATCTTCTCGTCATGTCTTGTCAGCTCGAGAGCCCGGACAATAGCAGTAAGCTCAGCTCGCTGGTTGGTCTGAGGTTCTCCCTGTAATCGTTCCGACACGTTTCTTGATTTTATATGAGCACAGAACATCGAGGACATGGTGGTGTACACTCACCTCGGGTCGTTATCGCCAAAAAAGACACCAACACCTGCCTTCGCCCCCACACGGCCGTTGGCGAGACTACTCCCATCCGTATATATCCGGACAGTATCCGGGTCGTCTTCAACAATCTCGGGATCGGGTTCGTTCGAAACTTTAGTCTTCTTGGCCTTCTTTGCTGCTGGCTCGGCGCCCTCGTTCACGAGCCATTCCATCGCCTCCTCGTTGCCGAAAGTGCGAATGAAATCGACAGCCTCTTCACGAGTTCCAAACTTTTTGTATTTTGGGGCTTTCCAGCCTTTGATCGCAACAGCTGCTTCATCCCAGTCTGTGTAGATGCCAGGTTGCCTTCCCCGGGCAATAGCGTAGAACTTCTCCTCGCCTTCGGTCGTGACAGAAGTCTTTTTACCGGCCACATATGCCTCGGCATCTTCTCGGCTTAGGAAACCTTTATCTGCGATATTCAAGGTATACATAGTTAGGCGCAGATTCGCACGTGAGGGATTGCGCACATACAAGAGGCCCCACGGAACCCAGCTGTTTGTTCCTGACATTCGGCCCATGTCAGATAAACCCCGGGTTTGTTACCGGCTCGCACAGCGTAGTATTTCTGAGCGTTCGCATCCATCTTCCGCTTCTTGCTTGTTTTCGTAACCGTGGGAGGGGCAGGCTTCGCGCTGGACTTTAAAGCCTTTCGGTTCGTGGGATCTGAGTTTGTAGACATTGTGGGCGCAGATAAGGAAATTATAATTGCTAACGGTAACTCAATGGTCCATATTATTGACCTGCAGCTTGCCGCCCTGGCGGAAAGC
Source organism: Poronia punctata (assembly GCA_022579005.1). Lineage (NCBI taxonomy): Eukaryota > Fungi > Ascomycota > Sordariomycetes > Xylariales > Xylariaceae > Poronia > Poronia punctata. The sequence goes on from MU401833.1 coordinate 5,430, forward strand.
CCTGGTACTTGTTCGAAACACCGGGCTTTGTTGATGATTGGTACGATATAGTGATGGATAGTATTAGTAATGATGCGCAAGGAGGGGAGTCCGGTCATTCAAAGAAATATCATTTTAGAGCCTCGTTCAGATAATGGACCAAGGAGATAGATCAAAGAGGGTTTCCGATCGCGTCCACTACTTCTGCCCACCTCTAGACGTCGCTGTGATAAAGAAATGAGACAGCAGCAGGGCAAGTTGCGTCGTGACTTCCCTCCCCCAAAATCGATAAGATAAAGCCGCTAGGTACTGGACTACCTACTAACCTTGCATACATGTGTATAGTTGCAAAAAGTACTGTGTACAGTCGGTATGCTAAGTGTACCAGCTGAATGCCCAGAGTATACCTGGCAGCCAGGGTACGGAGTACCAATTATCTCAGTATGCGTGTATATTTGCGTACCCACTCGATAGAACATGTACTCTTACAGTGTCAGTAAAAATATATATACATTGCACCCAGCCAAAGGGGCCCCCTGTCACTACTTTTAGACATTCACATGTTATATAACCGCGATTTCGTTACCTCTAGAATACCAACATAAGATTACCTAGTAGATCGTCATTGTTTTACCTGGCAACACCTAAAGTGTAAAGCTATCGATTGGAGAACATTCTGAGTACAGTCTTCGGCTTCATTACCATACGCCCGTATCAAACAAGGGCCGAACCGACTTTGAGGAAACCTATCAGATTTCATGCAAAACTGCCTACCTAACCTATGGATGTTCTGGATCTCCTAGGGGAGACCTAAGCCTTGCCAACGGGACACCAACATGAAGGTGTGCAACCGTGACTTGCTAAAATATTGCAACAAGGCAATGTTTCCCATTCGTTAGCCTCCGAGCTGCATTACATGATACACGTCATAATACCAAATATCAACACGAGGACTACCTAATTCCTGTGCTTGCTTGAAACCAAATTTTCAAAAGGCGTCCGCAGTTGGTAGTAGATACTGGCAGCCATGTTGTTGGGTCATGCGTGGAGGTGGGGATCAACGTTCAGACCATCTGCCTTGTCTGACTCCCATTCCCACCCCAACATACTCCAGTTGAGTTCCTTGCGCCAGTGTAGTCCGAGACCACGGCCGCCACCGCATGGCCCGTTCTCACACGCAACAGGATCGCCACAGGCGTTGTATCCACGATCTTCCGAGCTCATACCCCCTGTCAGTGGCATACGACGACGGAAAACAATGCGACCCATTCGCGAGTGCAAGATGGCCATGGCGCACATGACACACGGTTCATGCGTGAGGTATAGTTCGAGATCATGACAGAGGTACCCATCCGGACACGGATGGTCGGCATCGAACACCACTTGCTCGTCATCTAACAAGGGTCGATCTTGAAAAGCTTCAAACTCCATGATGGTCGGCATGCTATCTTCTCGGTTCTCGGTTCTCACAAGCTTCTGCGCCACCATGCTAATTGCCCTAAGTGCCGCATGCCCCATCGGATTTCCAGTACGTCCAGTCCTCTCCTGTTGATACCAGCGGGCATCCCCAGCTAGTGCCACTATCTGCGTCGTCTCTTTCAATTCTACCCCAGTTGCGGACATTTCCGACGGCGTTGTCTCCTCGGTCATGTTGCTCTCCCCCGATTCTTGGGTACCTCGGTTCTCATTAGTAGCTGTATTCTCGGACAAGTCGCTCGCAAGCGTCTCCGTCGGATACTGGCTAGTCTGGGGTATATCGCAATGACTTTCGGTCTTGGAAGCTGCAGGCTTGGTCGAATCGAATTTTCCCGGAGTGGTTCGTTTGATTATAACGGCGCCAATTGGTTCGCCGAAGCCGGCATCACACGACTTTCTTGCCACTTGATGCGCAAGGGTCATCCACACAGAAGCATCCCGGGAGACAACAGAGGTTGTTCGACAAATATTGCTTGGGTGAGGGCCGAGGGGGTTGTTTTTTCGGTATACAGTTTGCCAAAACTGCTGTGACCATAGATTGGCCTGTATTTGGGAGGTCGGAGCCAATAGAGGAACAGGGATAATGCCGATGAAAATGTCATCTCTAATGCCATCAACAGAAGCAAGACCTCTCACGAGTTCGTCATAAGGCATCTCATCCTTGGGACCAAGCAGAATATACAGCCAGTTTGACTTTCCCGTGTGAATTGCTCTTCCATTTGCCTCGTTCATAAACTGCGACTTAAGGTGGTGAGGGAGATCGACAGGTTTGGAGCATCGACGCAGGTGAGGAAGGTTCTTAGCCGCATCATCACCGGCTAGGGCTCTGACAATGCTATAAGTCAAGTAGTCAGCATACTAGTAATGTATGAGAGAGCAGAGAAAATACCTACTTCACTATATCATTGGTACAGCGAACTGGAGCCCGGGTAATGTAGGCAAGGCCGAGTGTGAGATTGTCTCGCAGTTCAAGGGTAGTCTTTAGAGGAACTAGGGTGCCAGTGTCGATATTCGCAGGAATAAGCCGTCTCGAGACGGGGTCGAGCGTCTCGACCACTTCCTTCATGGAATCGCTCATAGCGGATACCTGCAGCAAGCACAGAAGGCGTGAAGTCGGGGAGAGAAGACGTGACAACGTTGACAATGCGAAGGCAAGAAGGCAGGTAACTTCAATCAACTGTTAGGCGAGGCAAACGGGCAAAAGGGTGCAAATGGAATGGAACAAGCTGGGGAGGATGTTCTGTTATGGTCCCACGTCCCTAGCATATCGTCGTGGGAACTTAATGTCGGGGGGATAAGTCAGGAAGGCCACGGTTAGACTATCAAGAGAAGGTATGGGTGCCACTAGAATCGAAGGCAGAGGTTGTCGAATGCCAGATTGTTCTCGATGGGAAACCTGAAGGAGCTCAGGAAGAGAAGGTGCGTGTGCGGTGGGACAAAGGTTGCAAGCGAGTGCAAGAATTTCGAAGGTGTCTTAAACAAGTGTAGATCGCAGCCTCGATTTCAGAACAACCAATGGTTTGGTGCAATTTGAGTGATGCCATCAAAGTTGCTATAAGTGAGAAGGTCGTAAGTATGTTTCAGAGTCCACACATGAGCCGAACTGTAGATGTGGTTCCTGGGAAACGCCAAAGTGAGAGGTATAAGGTGCTGAGATTCAAGGCACAAGTGGACGCCGGGCCACCCTCCTACCAGCTAAGAGGTCAACGCCACCAACACAGATCTTTATAGCCCAAACATTGCATAGATCAGATAACTTAGAGATCTGTGGGTGGTATGTAGGCATGTGAATACCTGATTGTACAACTTGTAATAGCCTTGCCTGCAAGTAATACCACAATTTTTGTTGGCTCTTCTTGTACGGCAATGAACCAATGTTCTATTACCTAAGGTACATTCACCATTCAAACCAATCGAGGGGCATATCGATAAAAAAATTGTGACTTGCAGAATGCTTAAATGAGTACCTACGTGTAGTAGGTAGGTAGGTACTTACTTGCCAGGGACCCACGCACCCCGCGGCCGTCTCTAGCACCTGATATCAACTTACCTAGGTTAGGTACTTGCATTGAGTACCTCCCAGCCTGATTTATTAATATGCGCCAACATACAAACTATAATATAGGAACTTAAGGTATATACATATAAGACTTAGTAGTCGCTGTCAGTCATCTAGGTTGATTTAAGTCATTTGATGCAGTTCTCTTACATGTGAGTAACATAAATATCTAAGCATTAACGTAGAGATAAAAATTACTGAGCTGTATGTATTCAAGACTTGCACCTGAAAATATGTGGCTATATGATGTACCAAGATAACCTACAGGTAATTCTGTATACATTGTGTGCATGCAGATTGACACTGTAAGCACGTGAATATGCTCCCTCGACCCTACCTACCCTACCTAACACATAAGGCTTAGTATCATTTAAGGTAGGTCCTACCGTAAAGGCGCCTTACCTTACCCCTCGGCAATAGAGAAAAATGTTGCGTGCAGAAGGGGTTTCCAAAGGTGCATCCCCTAGGTTAGTATATGTACATAGTACTAGACCAAATAGGTCAGAGAAAACACTGACAGACCAAGCAAGCTTTCCAATTTCCAGCTATTAATCAAGCAAATTAGGTAGGTATATCCATGTACACATAAATGTAATTTTGGAACAGCATGCGGGGTACTTGGGCTACATTCATCTTGTGATCATTTTACCGTGTACGTTCAAGGACTCCTCAAGTATAGCCTTCCTGGCTTTATTCCACAACAAACTCAAAATAGACATGTGGGGACATCCTGGACAGAGATAGACAATGTGTCTTTATGCACTTATGTGTATATGTTTTGAGGAGGAACTTGGACAACCTGTAACTACCTATGTAAAACCTGACATCCTGTTACGTCTGTTTCAAGTAGGATGTCCTAACCTAGGCTAGTACCTAGGTACTTGTCTATGTATATAAGGTTCCTATCCAGGCTGACAACAAGCAGTAGCCCAGAGGCCTACTCTCTACCCAGGAGTGCCAGGTTAGCAGAATGCCGAGGTTATACCTTCAATGTTCTTAAAGATTTGAGGGCACACATTTGGTGTATTGAGATAATTTACTAGAAGTGGTGTGTTGATTTGGTATCTAAGCGCTACCGTCTTCTAATAGGTATGTGTACACAAAAGGCAGAAATTTCCCTCCGGTCTTAGCATATTCCTTTCCCGGCAGATACACCTGTCATGCCTGTCATCCTTCTATGCCGAGAGATACGGCTGTCACTCCGGACAAATCTGCTACACATAAGTACTAGTAAGCATATTTCCGAGTGCTCGGCAAGAGATGGAATATCCAGATCGGGACTGTAATTTTTAATTCGAGCTTGGCTTTGCTTGGCTACAGAAGATAGTGTCGGCTCGTATTCTACTAATAATATTATCTACAGAATAGGCAGACCGGACAGGCTTTGAAAGGCTGTTGTTGGCAAATCCACAAAGAGTACCCCCTGCCAAGCCGACTTTCACTTGGATATTCTTTTATGCATCTTGGGTCGACAGTTGAGATAGAGCACCGTCTATCTTCAGGAAATCCCTCACCTCTTGAGTCTAGGTAGATGGGAGAACCCCGATTTGTCGACATTCTTGGCCACCCCCCTCAACGACTCGTCCAGAAACGAGGAGACGAGGATGGCAAGGCTTATCATACATAAGCTGCATGATGGTTCACAGCAGCTTGCTGCCTCTGCACGTCGCACACCATCGTCAGCTATCCACCTTCTGCTGTAACCTTAGCATGTATGTCCGCTCAGAAATCCCTCAGCGCGCTGTACCATTCGTCTACCTAAGCTTAAACAAATGCTGCTGGGTCATTTCACCACGTGTGCTGAACATTTGGCCGTTGCTCATTGCAACACGGCGGACGTTGTGTCGCAAGCCATTTTCGGAGAGTCTTTTTTTGCCTGGGATTCTGAGAATGCAGCCTGGGCCTAACCCAAAATCAACCAACTCTGGCCCAGAATTTCTCCTCCGTGGCCATGTGATCTGGATGATGGGGTGGCGGCATCTGGAAAGCGTGCGGGATACGATACCCCGTATTATTAACTTGCTGCATGTTATACCCTGGGGTGGACGAGTTGATATTTGGTGACCGGGCCCATCAATGAGAAACCTTGGGTTCAGCGGCTTGAGGTACTGTAGGGTCCATACCACATATAGTTGGTTGGCTTATCACGTTGTAAATCTCTCATAATTAGAAGAACGATGCTGAAGATGCTGACCGCAGACAGCAGGAAAAGCGTACGTGGACCCCCCCAGAGAAACCTCGTGGGGGGTGATGAAGTGCGGGGAAGACACGAAGACGAAATAAGTAGGTACAATGGAAGATGCGCACCTTAGCCTCGAATCACGGGGAATTTGAGACACTACGTGTCAAAATTATGAGGCCAAGGCCGATTGCAAAACACTTGTGCCGCCTCATCGGGCCCAGCCGCCCCCGTCTCAGTTATCCCAGTCTAGCAGAAATCAGTCCGCAAGAGCCATAGCCCACTATCCGGGTGGATGACTCTCTGTCACTTTGACATGACGGACGAAGCAGGACAGGCAAAGAGATCACAGCTACGAGTAAGCAGGCCAAGGTCGAAGCCGATCAGGAAGCGCCGGAAGGAATATCTGGCCATGCTCATCTACATTGCAGACAAATCTTTGCGGGCTTTACAACTGGGCGTCGTAGTCAAAACCCTCAAGCTGACCAAGTAGCACGTTGCTTGATCAAGGCTTGAAGGGCATGGGGGCAAGTATTGCCGGACACACGTCAGAGGCTCAGAGGTGTGGTGAATTGATGCATTTGACGTCCAAATCGGTACTTCCAGCTGGGAATCTTCGAGTGCTTGTGTCCTTCATAAGCCATCATGACTTTGGTTGGTTAGTTGGTTGTCTCCTTTTGTAAGGTATTGGCCCTGGGCTTGGAATCCTTCCCAAGAAAAGCCTCATCCACTGGCGAACAGCCTCTCTGCAGGCAGGCCGCAGGGTCTATATATCCACGTATTCGTTCCCGCGCTTTTGCTTCCCGAAGGGCTTGCCAAGTTGATCGTCTGGCTGGGCATTGGTCTCAGGTTACATATCTTCATTGACCGCTGTCATATCCTGGCGTGAATTATTGCTTAATTAGACGAAACAAATACCTAGCGCAGCCAAGAGCCTTGCGACATGGTTTGTTTCTTTCACTCTTGTTATATATAATAAATGAGCCCCCAAACCCAAGCCTTCATATGTTTATCAAGTCCGTCCTAAGACTTATCTTTAATTAAATGCTGTCTGTCCCCTACTGAGTTGCCAGTTCAACAGTTGAGGATCCCTCCCTTCAGCCTTCATCACTGATAAATCCGAACTTGCTCGCCAAACCAAGCATCAGAACCTTATCTTCTGAGAGTCCCAGGATATTACCTGTTCTCATTTAAGAGTTCGATACGAAATTACAGCAGTTCACCGCTGTGACCTCATACGACCTTTTGTATGAGGTTTAGTGGGAATGAAAATCATCCCGTCCTAAGTTACCGCTAGAAAATCGAGCCCACATACAGCGCAGAAACTGCCCACTTTCAAAAGTGGCCGGGAAACGACTGACGTCGACGCCTTCTTTGCAAGTCCTTCAGAAACAACTGTTACTGAGGCAAACGGTGGACCAGCCAAGCGGACAGAAGAGAAATGACGTGAACGAGCATGCGACATAGCACCAGCATTTTGCCAGTTCCAGCCGATAACCACAAACGGTTCATACGTCGGGTGTATACCTACTATTTAGGTAGATTGAGTCACCATACGTTCCAACACGTTCTCTACTAGAAGGAATAGAGCAAAGCGTCCAACGCCGCAGTTAAAGGGGTCCTGCCGCCAATTTTGATACCATTTGCCAACGGAGCTCCGGTTTCGCTTTGCTCTTTGCTTTCTTAGATTAGACCGGATTTATCAGCAACTGGTCAACAGCCCAGCCGGTGCGGTTTTAGCACTGCTTTGTACCTAGGTACCTTCCTAGTAACAAGCTTTGTCCGCCTAGGCCGCCACATTGGTCCCCACACTCATACACGGTATCTATTACTTACGTTCGCTGTGAGTGGCCTGCCACCCACCTGCCTTGCTACCTGGTACCTTGGGGTAGGTACCCATTAGGTAGTAGCGCTGTCAAAAACAACGCAAACGTCCTGCTCGGGTTAGCTCGGCCAATTTCTACCGGGATATTTATCTAGTACATATACACTCTTTCCCTACAAGGTAAGGTCTTTGGCGGAGTAGCATCCAGTAGGGTCTGCTCATCTAGTCCCTGGTTAGCCTCACCACTCTGCTGGGCTAGCTAGCCCCGCCGGACCCTCTACTGTAAGCATCCGCTGATGCAGGTCCTCACAGCACTCATTACGCCCGAGAACCCTAGACCATGAGTCTGCGTCACAAAGTAGCTCTTGCGCCCCATGTTGCGCAGCCGACAACTGACCACACCAGTGCCACCCACTGCGCTACAACCACCACAACCTTCAAAGCTGGTACGTGAACCTCGTACACTTATATCCTTGCACATACATACGTCCATTTTGCTTCGACATCAAAATCTTCCTTTAAACCTTCCGTCTCCTCTTTTTGCTTTCCTGACATTCTGGCAAACTTCGACCGTATATAACCTATCCATACACAAAAAGTCGACCAGAGGTCGCGGTTTCTCTTTTACCCTCTAGTCACCTTCTCACCCGCACTATTACCTCACATTGTCAGGACTGCAGTTTCCAGACCCCCGATCTTCGGCCTCCCGAAATTATCCATCATCTCAGAGTTAACAACACTTCTTCCTTGCAACAGAATTCCGGTTCCCCCGTAGACAATCGCACCAGCAGACTCTAGCCATAGTGGCAATGACTAATCGGCGATTCGTCGCAACTCCAAATGTCTCTGCGTCCGCAATACCACGATCTTTCCCCCAGCAATCGGAATCACAGATAGCCTCCGGCGCCGAAAATGGCACCGCCAAGCATGAGAAAGATGGCAGCCCATCGCCAGTTACCCCGTCATACGTGAATGGCGGTAGCCATTCTCCCGCATCGGAATTCCCGGCTTTTGATCATGCCTTCATGCCCCCTCCTGCGCTTTCCTACCCTAGTTTTGGGCCGTCGGCAAACCCGTCATCTCTGGCCAACGCCCTCCGCGCTATCAACGACAACTCCGAGATCGCCTTGCCTGTGCGGAGGCCGCCTTCTTTCGAGGATTCCCCTTATACCAAGAGTCTATCATCGACTGCGCCAACGTCGCCTAGAATGTGAGTGCTTTGAGCGCTGGAATTAGACGCATGGTCGGCTTCTTGGTGGCCGCTAACGCAATGCATTGCAGACCACCGATAAGACAGAATTCGGGCTCAGCTACGCCACGTGTGCGTCCACATGCGACCACACTAAGTATCCCCGGTATGACTCGGTCTATCGTATCTCCTGATGGAAGAATCGCCGACCGCGACGTCGCCGCGAAGCTGGTCATAGTCATGGTTGGCCTCCCTGCGCGAGGGAAATCCTATATCACCAAGAAGCTTCGGAGATACCTGGCATGGCAACAACACAATACCAAAATCTTCAATGTCGGTAATCGGCGGCGCGTTAAGGGCAACGTCTTTTCTCCGACAAAATCGAAGAACGAAAACCCTTTGGATGGCCCAAGGGAAGCGGCAACGGCTCTACTGGATGGGGTGCAAACGGGTTCAGGAACTCCCTTAGCTAGGACGCCGCCGGGTCCAAATGAAGATCCGGGACAGGCCGATCACTCGGCCAAATTCTTTGACCCCAAGAATGCCTCGGCTTTCAAGCTGCGCGAAGAAATGGCAATCGATACCCTGGACGAGTTGTTGGATTATCTGCTCTCTGGTGGCGGATCGGTTGGTATCCTCGATGCGACAAACAGTACTGTCGAACGGCGGCAACATATTTTCGACCATATTAAAGCTCGCGAGCCTAAGCTTGGAATCCTGTTCATCGAAAGTCTCTGTCAAAACCCTGCGGTATGTTCCTTATTCCAAGCTGAGGCCCCTTCGCTTCGTATCACCAGGTACTGATAATGTAATAGCTTTTGGAGGCAAATATGCGCCTCAAACTGTCGGGTCCGGACTACAAAGACAAGGATCCGGTTAAGTCTTTGGCAGATTTTAAAGAGCGAGTCAAGGCATATGAAAGCGCATATGTGCCCCTTGGTGAATACGAAGAGGAGCACGGAATGCAGTACATCAAGGTAAACGCGTTCGCCTCTCCTGTATCGTGACTCGCGACTGACGGCCAACTAGATGATCGACGTGGGGAAAAAGATCACACAATTCGGATTGGAGGGCTTTCTCAGCACCGGCATCGCGACGTATCTGGCGTCGTTCAACCTATCGCCCAGACAGATATGGATTACCCGCCACGGACAATCTGTTGATAACCGCCTCGGGAAGATAGGAGGCAACTCGGAATTGACAGATCGTGGCCACCTCTATAGCCACGTCCTCTACAATTTCATCACTCATAAACGGAAGGAATGGCTTATCGATCAGAAGAATAAGATCGCGCAGTCGTCCTTCCCGCCGCTCCCCGGCGATAAATCCCCGCCGTATCCGGAAGTTAACGAGGAGCTGGACGAGAAGAATACATGCGTATGGACGTCGATGCTGACACGCAGCATAGAGACTGCGCAGTATTTTTCTGCTGACGACGATTATGACGTGAAAAACTGGGAGATGCTTAACGAATTGAATGCGGGGCGATTCGAAGGCTTGTCGTACGAGGAAATCGCTCGTGACCACGCCGACGAGTATAACAAGCGCCAGAGGGACAAGCTTCACTACGTGTACCCTGGCGTCGGAGGGGAGGGATATCTACAGGTTATCAGTCGACTTCGGGATATGGTCCGGGAGATCGAACGAATCAAGGATCATCTCGTCATCATCGGCCACCGGTCTGTCTGCCGAGTGCTTATGGCCTATTTCATGGACCTCACGAGGGATGATATCGCCGACCTGGACATGCCTTTGGGGGTTGTTTATGCCATAGAACCGAAGCCCTACGGCATCGAGTTCCATGCGTACAAGTACAATGAGGCGGAGCAATGGTTCGACGAGATTCCGAACTACAAGCCTCAGAAAACGGTTGACCGACACGCTTGAAGCCGTCCATTAACTTTATATCAGGCATCCTGAATTTTGGCCGCATTCTGAACAGATGTACAGTATTAGAATTCGGTGTGGGCGCGCCAGTGCTTTCGGAGATACCACGGGGCACGGAGCTAATGGACGGTCAAAGGCTTTTTATGGGGGGTTTGGGGTTTATTATTACCCTTCATTGCATGATATCGGACTATGGACAGGGAACAAGCGGTCCATTACAAGGAGTTGTCGGCGTTACCAGAAATGTTGGGCCATCATAGGTCCATGGGTCATTTTTTCAAGTAACGATCTCGGGTTGAGCGTCTCACGGCAGACAGTCATTGTAATTTTGCTTTTTTCAATGATAATAAGCTACAGAACATGCTGGATCATGGTGTTTAGCTTGGTGTGTCGGTTAAATCATTCCATTCAGTTATAGATGATTTTGTATCCTTTTCAGTAGAAGTCCTGAGCACCTACCTACATACTTCAAAATAAGGAGCACCTACATACAGGTAGATACTGCTATGTACGGATGCATATGTAAGGTAGATTTCAGCTCCAATCGTGAGGGCTATTCGCAGCAACCGCAACTTGCTCTTCGCTCCCCTGTGCTCTTACTATTTCTCGTCATGATTGACCGCCGGAGAGTTTCTTAACTTATTTACGCCTCGCCTTCTCTCGGAAATCGACTACGAGTAGACAAGAATCGAGCGAGACGGCAGGAGACTGGAAAAGGGATACTCCGATGATGAATATATAATACGAGTACAGCAGGTGACATTCTCACAGCTGGTTTAAACCGCAATAAACTTGCTTGGCGTTGCTGTCTTTCTTTCTTTTCCTTCGTAATCCTTGGTCATTCGAGCAAAAGAGTGAACGAACGCCTTCCCCATCGTCTGGTGCTCGGTAGGTATGGGTTTGAGGCCGGCTCCCTCTCTGTTCCGTGGATGTTGGACACCCTCTAACGGAATCCTCCCGGCCAAGCACGGAATAGGCGATGGTTCAATAGATTCCTTGTATTAGCTAGTATAACTAAGGAAAGACGGATTCAACGCGGCTATATCATGAAGGAGCAACCTACCACAACTCCTACAAACTGATATGAACCCTCGTTACTCGTATTGTCGACGGATAAAGCCGGGTTGCTCTTAGCATCACTGTTCCGATGTCGATGCAGAGAAGATGTCTCTAGTTCTACCGACCAATTGCCCAACGGACACCATCGGGACTAGGTATGATGTTGATGCCAAGACTCGATTGGCAATATTTCCAGTATCCTGAGCAATTCAATTGCATGGCGGTTTTACATGCCTACCTAGGTGCAGACGTCCCTGACTGTACATGACAGATACTATGCGTTCATGAGGACTATTTCACAGGGACCTATCAATGTATTGACAGCCCATTTAAAGTAGAGAAATTATTCTAGGTATTCCAAATGGGTGGCCGAAACAGCGTTCAAGTACCCGAACATGAAACCTACGAGTATGAGCCCAGCGACAGACAAGCCTTAGGTATGCGCGAACATCAGTCAAAGTTGCCGGCACCTACGGACAGGGATACAAGGTGCATATCACGCCAACCAATGCCCATCTGTCATGTACTCTCTAACTATCAAAAACATATCACATCACGATAATAGGTATGGAAATGTAGACAACGTATGGTTTTCCCCCACCTCATGAATCAAAGGATCTTCGGCTGTGGCTTTGGAATATACGGTCTTCAAGGAATGACAGGGCCACCGAACTCAAGCCTTGCGGCGAGCTCAAGCAACTTTCTGTCAAACTGGTTAATCTGCGACCTGTGATTTGGACTGACACCATGAGATAAAATAGGATGATTCCATAGTAAATCGAGCTGCCTCGGCCATCAACTCTGAATTCGCCGAAGCGAACAGAGGACGACCGGGCACAGGTCGGTAAATTGTGATGAAGAAGAAAAGAGGAAGAAGAGAAGGCTCGAACAAAATTTTTGGTTGTAATAAATACTGCTATGTGGGTCCGTGGCTAGTGTAGGAAGACGGCAATGTACCCAAGTACCTACGCGGCTCAGACAATAGAATGTTGACATTCAGCCCATGAGACCCACTCTATTAATATAATCGGTGTGGCTGGGCTTGATAGTGGAACTGGCTTGTCTTTAACTGGGCACTCCATTGCTTGCGCAATCTGGATTACATGTCGGTTGTTGTCAATGAAACATCTTCAATACTAATTCTTTTTAATCACAACGATAAAAAAGCCGCGCAGATTCGCGAGAATCTTTGTATAGGACGTAATATCTACTGCGAGCTCCAAAAGGAATACCGCTCGGAAGATTGTATTGCTTATCACCTCGACCATGGACGCCGCCTCGATCGAGGAGATCAACCGTCTCCGCGCCTCCCTGGGCATCAAACCTCTACCTGTTCCTGGAGCTAGTGGACCGCAGTTCAAAGAGAAGACCGAAGATAACGGAGATGAAGAACCCGCGAGTACTCTAGCGACAAGAGAAGCAGCCGCATACGACAACTATAATAAGGTCCAGGAAGCTGAAAAAGCGAAGAAACGCCGCGAGCAGAGGGCTGCAGAAATCAAAAAGGCACGCGATGCCGAAAAGCGATCCGAGACGTTGCAAGGAAAGGGGCTTGGCGACGCCGACGAGGAGGGTGATATGGATGCCAAGTCATGGTTGTTGAGTCAGAAAAAGCGTCAGAAACATATCGAAAAATCCCGGAAAGAGCAAGAAGAAGCAGAGGCCGCCAGGGCTGCTGCTGCCGCCGCCGCCCAATACACAGCAAAGGATCTCGCGGGTGTTAAAGTGCGCCATGAGGTCGATGCGTTTGAAGATGGCGATGAACAAATTCTAACCCTCGCCGACAAAGATGTCCTTGCCGACGATGACGAGGGCGATGAGCTAGAGAATATCCAACTACGCGAACGAGAAAAGCTAGACGAGAAGCTCAAGCTGAAGAAGAAGAAGCCGGTTTACGACCCTCATGAGATCAACGAGACGGGCGAACAAAATCTTCTCTCACAATACGACGAAGAACTCAGTGGCAAGAAGGTCAAACGATTCACCTTGGGTGACGAGGGAAGCACCACACAACCGAGCTTCTCCATCGGCCAACAACAGGCAGCACAAGCTCAAAAGATTAACCTGGACTTCTTGGATGAGGTGCAACCATCTTCCGATTACTTGGATATTTCGGAAATCAAGGTCAAGAAACCGAAAAAGAAGAAATCCAAATCGACCAGGCAAAAGCCCATAGATGAAGACGATATTTTACCTATACAGCCAGTTGAAGATCAATCTATGGACATCGATTCAGGTGCCGGATTTGTCAGCCGAAAGCGCAAAACTGAGGACACCGATTTTGTTGACGACGAAGATCTACAAGCAACGCTGGCCGCCCAGAGACGGGAAGCTTTGAAGAAACGGAAGAAGCTGCGACCCGAGGACATCGCACGACAGCTACGCGAAGAGTCCCAGCAGGCCGAGCCAGAGGCTGATCCTACGGGAGGCCAGGGCGGTGGATTAGTCATAGATGAAATATCCGAGTTTGTTTCAGGTCTCACGAAAGAGGATATCGAAGAGCGCAAAGCTCGTAGAGCCAAATCGCCTCAGGCCCATGCCACCGTGACTGCGATGGAGGAAGACTCGGACGCAGACGAACATATGAAGGATGGGGACGAGGTTGATGAAGCCAAACCAGAGCGCGAGTCGTCAATACCACCAGATTCGGCTGTCATCGGAGTCGGCGAAGAGAAGACTATAGGCACTGGCGTGGGCGCAGCGCTGGAGCTCCTCCGAGAGCGTCGACTTGTCGGGGCCGACACATCGCAGGCCGAGCTGAACGAGAATTTCCGACACCGACAACTTTTCCTACTTGAGAAGAAGCGGCGGCAGGATGAACTTGAGCAGCTTACTCGCAATCAACGAGAACGAGATCGGCAAGGCGGCCGGCTTGAGCGGATGTCTGTACAAGAACGCGAACAGTGGGCCCGTCAACAGAATAACGTGCGAGACCAGCAGGCGTCCCGCCAACTTGCCGAATTGTTCAACAAGGAGTACAAACCTAACGTCAACATCAAATATGTCGACGAGGACGGCCGTCTACTGGGTCAGAAAGATGCCTTTAAGCATCTGAGTCATGCATTCCACGGTAAAGGATCAGGAAAAGGCAAGACCGATAAGAGGCTCAAGAAGATCGAAGATGAGAAACGTCGCGAAGCACAGAGTGTGCTTGATGCCAGTCAGAATGTCGGCATGAGCTCAGCAGCGGCCCACCAGACTCGAACTCGGAGGGAGGCAGGTGTCAGATTGGCTTAAAGAAAGTGAAACACGGACGGGCGGACAAACTACAAAGGTGCTTTTTTTATACCTATCTGCCCTATTTGTATTATTTCCGCTTGTTGATCAATAGATGATGCTAACAAGGGATTCAAAGTCTTTGGAATAACTGCCGTCCTAGTTGATTTCGAAGTGATACATACACGTGCATGAGTGGTGGTACCAAGACAGGCACCAGTTACCTGCCCTTTTCAAGTTTGACGTTGCTGACTTTCACCTTGACCTTGATCTTAGTCACTAATTACCCGTAAGGCGTATTGTCCGGCGAGGGCGACGTACAAGAATAACTTGCAACAGGAACCAATGCCGAAGCGAATGCAGGATGCGTTTCATAGTCCAGTGGTGGTGCAAGCACTCCATCCACATGGACGAGACGAGACTACCTAACCTAGGTAACTCAGGTTTCTCGACTCTATTCTCAGCTGTCTCCGCTATTTTTCAACAGTCAACGGTTACTTTGACCTATAATAGGTACTTTGGTGTTATGCCTGAATAGGGAGCTGGAAAGCTCCTGCCTCTTTCGCAACCCACATGCCAAATGCTCCTTTCCCTCGTCGCGAAGCAATCGGGCAGGTTGCTTGGCCCCCGATCGACATTGCTGTTCCTGATTAAGCGGGTCACTGCAACGCTATAGCAGTCCTTTTTACCAACTCCCTGTTTTAGCTCAAGATTCCCCACGATCCCACCATGCGTTGAAGTCGCGTGTTATTGACTCTACCGGCCGTGACCAGACAGACATCATCGGCGCAAGTTCCCTTTCTCTCTAGGGTAGCCCTTCCTTGCCTCTAGCACACCACACTGGTACCTTGCAGCAAGCACCACGTTACCTACCGATTGTCGAGCAATTCCCGAAACAAGGATTCTCTACCGGTTCCCGAGCCCTTTTACTGTGGGCATGGTTACAAGGTGCTGAGGTGCCGCATGAAAGATACCGCTCCCTCCGTTATTGCGCCGAGTCCTTCTGCCAATGTAGGTAGGTAACGTGGGTGTGTTCACACTCGAGACTGGTAAGAAGCAGGTTACAAACGTGATGGCATGGTAGTTGCCAATTCCATTTATACTCTGAGATCGCCTCGAGGTTTTTCCCAACTGGGAGTTCCTGTCTTTCTTACCGTCATGTAACGTCTCCTATTATTAGCATTTTGGTCGGTGGTGATGGGCGGACGGGATGGTAGCAGATGACGGACAGCACGACGATCTACGGATCTGCTCAGACATACAAATACTCAACTGCTCTCCCTTGGAGAGACGACTTGTTTTCATCGTTAGCCATCGGCATCAAGCTTAGATATTTACTTCGACAGTCCTTGACGGACCCTTCCATTCCTTGTAGAATAGACGATTCATTCATTTACATATACGTTCTCTCAAGAAATCTCAACTATCCTTCACAATGGTTTCCGCTTCGGTATCGACCACTCTCGGTCTCTTGACCGGGCTGGCAGCAGCGCTACCTGCCCCCGTCGGCCCCCGTCAGGACTCTGGCGGCGAGGTTGTCATGTACTGGGGCCAGAACGGCGGTGGCACAAGTGAGTTTATATAACTCTATTCTAAACCCACAAATGACTCGATACACTAATCTCAGATGTAACCCGCAGTTGAAAACAATGATCTCTCCACCTACTGCACAGAAGACGCCGGTGTAGATATCATCGTTCTAGCCTTCCTGTACCAATTCGGCAACGGAAACGACATCCCATCCGGCACCATCGGCCAGTCCTGCTTCATCTCCAACACGGGCGAGGGACAGAACTGCGAGGCCCTATCCGAGGCCATAACGACCTGCCAAGGCAACGGCAAGAAGTTGATCCTCTCCATCGGCGGCGCCGCCGGCTCCTACTCTCTGCAATCGGAAGAGCAAGCCACCAGCATCGGCAACTACCTCTGGAAAGCGTACGGCAAGTCTGGCGACGCCGACACGCAGCGACCCCTAGGCGACGCCTTCGTCAACGGCTTCGACTTCGACCTCGAGCTGAACAACGGCAACGAGTACTACGCCGCCATGATCAGCGCTCTGCGCGAGGGCTTCGCGACCGATTCCGAAAACGAGTACTACATCACCGGCGCGCCGCAATGCCCCATCCCGGAACCCAACATGAGCGTCCTGATCGAGAACTCCCAGTTCGATTACCTCTGGCCGCAGTTCTACAATAACAATAACTACACCGTCCCCTGCGCCCTGCCCATCAATGGAAACGCCCCCTTCAACTACGACAAGTGGGTCGAGTACACGGCCGGCACGCCCTCCAAGGACGCCAAGCTGTATATCGGTGTCCCTGCCGGTCCTCTTGCCGCCAACGGCTCGCCGACGGGTGAGACGTATTATGCTACGCCTGAGCAGCTGACGGATATCGTGAGCGAGTATAAGAGCCATGATCGGTTCAGCGGTATTGTAAGTACTTTTTTTTTGGTATACCCTCTTTTTCTATTGTCCTTTTTTTCTAATGGTTTGCGATTTTTTAGATGCTTTGGGCTGCTGGTTTCAGCGACGATAACACGGTAAGTTTCCTTCCCCCCTTTTCCCCACCTACTCTTCAAAAGCAAGGAAAGTATTTACTGACTGAGTAGATCAACGGATGCACATATGCTCAACAAGCCAAGTCTATCCTTACCAATGGATCGCCTTGCTAAGCGAAATCTGAATCGCAAAACGAACTCTCGCAACTTTTGACTAAGTGGTCGGAAAATAGATTTCCCACTCCATTTAGCGAATGTTGTAATTAGGAAAGATACCTTTTGATGTTTTTTCACTGTATATATATATACGCACAACATGGATATATAAAGAATATAACGATATATGACACAAGTTCACTTTTATCATCAAGATGATTAGGAGGTAGTTATATACGATTATGTTTTATGTCTAAATACGCGATTGATGGAGATAGATCAACGTGATGATCGACGGGATCGGTCGATGAGATATAAGCTCTAACCTAGACTAATGCAAGTCAGAGATACATACACGTACGTACATGCAGATTTTATACTCGTAGGTTAGGTTAGAATGATCCCTCTCTTTTCCAGAATGATGAGGCTACGGCTTTAATTAATTTTATCCTTTCAGCCATCATCTATTTTGTAGATTTCACCATCTGAGAAGCGGTCATCTAGGAGGCGGCATGGGCTATTGTATTTGTAGTTCTTACAACATTCATTTAATCTACGACATCTTCAGGTATCAATTCTCATTATTTTAGTAAAGGCAATCGTTTCCGAAAAGAGTATTGTCTGTAATCAAGGTAGGTATATATACAATCTATTATTATCGTTTTCTTCCCGCGAAAAGATAAAATCATTTAACCCTCAGTACCTAAGAGACCCAGTCTTACTTACCTACCTACCAGGGTACCTACCAGGGTACCTACCTTCTTACTCACATGTTCTTCCTCCCTGAACTCGATTTGAATAACAGTCTAGACTCAAACATCTCGGCGCTCCAGCTCTGCCGTAACGGCGACTCCCCGGATTCACCAGTCAATCTCTTCTTATTCTTACTGTCTACGTCGACGTCGCGGCCGGCCTTCTTCTTCTTCTTGTCGAGATATAACTCAACAACAACAAAGTCTTCCTCTTGGCGGATACGACGGGTGGGATCTTTTCGTGGTGCGCCGGGACACTCGCGGTCGTGGCGGGGAGGAGGTGTTTGAGGACGGATGAGCTCCTCCTTTTGTGTCCCTGTCCCGATGGATTGGACATTTATGCGCTGGAGTCTCTCCTTTAGTGGGGTGCGATACTCACCTGTGAATACCGTCTTGGTCTTGGGGGCGTTGGAGCGCATGGTGAGAGGTAGGGATGTGGGTTTTTATTGTATTTAGGTAGGTAGATTCGTGGGATGTGGGTAAGTAGGTACCTAGGTAAGTAATAAAGGGGCTTGGAATATCCAACTGAAGATGGTTATGTTGGATAAGGTAGAGAGAGGTGTTGAGATGTGATGAGAGGATTGTCATTGTTTGAAGTTGAGATATGAACCTGATATTTATACATACCTACCGGACACCCAGCATACATACATTAGGTACATAACCTGCCTACCGGCGTTGTTCTGTGGCCTTCTTTGTCTTTTGTCTGTTGTGTAGAAAACCTGTTGCTGCCTTTCTCCTCTTAGTCATGCAGCCTTTGTTGGAGTAGGTCAACCTGACGGGGGGGGGGGGGGGGGGGGCGGGGGGGGGGGGGGGGGGGGGGGGGGGGGGGGGGGGGGGGGGGGGGGGGGGGGGGGGGGGGGGGGGGGGGGGGG
>MU401834.1:0-24575 GCA_022579005.1 Poronia punctata
TTTTCTTTATTTTCTTTATTTTCTTTATTTTCTTTATTTTCTTTATTTTCTTTATTTTCTTTATTTTCTTTATTTTCTTTATTTTCTTTATTTTAATTATTTTAACCCTAGTAACTTTATTTGCATATACATAGCATACGTGCAGCATATATATACTATAAGCGTTATAAAGGTATAGTATATGCGTTATATACGCGTTGTATACGCGTTGTATACGCGTTATATACACGTTGTATACGCGTTATATACGCGTTGTATAAGCATAGCATAGGCATAGCATAGGCATAGCATAGGTATATATATTATAATTATAAAAGTTAAGCGTAAAGCATAACATACCTTGCTAGTAAGGTTACCTTTACAAAAACTTTTTTTTTTTTAAAAGTAATTGCAATGTTAATACAATGTACTGTAGTTTGTTGCTGCGCTTAAACAGGTCTAGTGCTTCTGCGTAGCGTAAAATTTGACCCCCTCGGAGTTAACAAAGCCAAGCCCTACTAGCGCGGTTTTTGACCCTCGCCGAGCTTTTAGTTACCCCCCGCGACCTACATGCTCGCACCATTCAGCTTTCCCTAGCGCCCGTAAGTACCTACTTTCCGAGTCGTCCCATGTCATGTAATTACCTAGAAGCTAAGTGTACCCCGCCATGTCCCCTGTAGACCTGTCTTTGGAGGCGCTAGAGTCTAGACGAGATGTAGGCGCTATCTTATCTTCTCTCTACGTCTTCGAATATCATTCAGCGTCTGTGTAGGAACATCAATACAACCGACGCGTAACACGACCTTCCACCGACATACCACGAACTTCTCGCGAGAATCATCCCACTTCGAATTCAGAACATACGCAAAGCTCAGCAATGTCGGATAATGTAGGCCTGTCCACGCCGCGAGGCAGCGGCACCTCGGGCTACGTCCAACGCAACCTAGCCCACATGAGACCACGCGACCGAGCCGCACCCTATAGCCGCGACCTCGACCAGCTGAAACACCGACAGCGACTACCGGACAAGGGTATTCTCGAGCATGATCGGAAGCGCGAGGTAGAAGTCAAAGTATTTGAGCTGCGGGACCAGCTCGAAGATGAAGGGTACGTCCACGTCAGCCAGACCAACACACTTTCCTTTCTCCTTACATCAACTTACTCTGTTCATCCCCAGCGTGGAAGAAGACGAGATCGACCGGCGCTGCGATGCCCTGCGCAAAGAATTACAGGAGAAGATGAACAGGCCCGGCCGGGACAGCACGACAGCTAAGAGAAGCCTAAAGTCGCACCAAGTACATGAGTTGGCCGACGCCAAGATAAAGGAGAGCGAGCGTCTGCGCAATGCTCTAAAGATAAGCAAAAACTACGAGGAGGGCGGCCATTGGAAGAGACAAGAAGAGAGGATGCGCAAGGCGCTCGAGAGAGATCCGGCGGAAGAAAGGGATGGTAAAAATCGTGGATGAACTGGGTTAAAAAAAAAGGAGTTTTCGAGTCTGGTGCAGTCGTCATGAGCTTACCTGGCGAAAAGTTTCGAGTTGGAACACCCCTGCTACATATTTGTTTGCGCGGCGTTCGGCGTTATCTATCGGAGGAAGGCATTGCTCAACTGGTAACATATACACTCCTGGCATGACTGGCTGTGTCGGCACATCATTGTATTGATGGAATATAGATATGGCCTCGATGACAGCTTTGTACAATATTTTCTATACCGTGCCTATCCTACCGCTCATGGGTATCATATATTCTAGTCCCAAACGCCCATCGCACTTAGTTTGCCGCCAATATTTCCGCTGCGTCCACCGGTGGTGCCCGATCTTCTCTGCCTCCGTTTCTCTTCATTTCCTCGGCTTCTCTGGCCTTTCTTGCCGCTTCCTTCTGTCTTTCGTGGGTGACATACGTCGCATACCGCAACGTCAGTAGCGTCATCGTAGCCATGAACAGGATGCCCAAGACGGACCGCCTTATCAGCACCCATCGAAGGCCTTCAATTTCAGATCTGGAGTCGCTATTAAGGGTGACGCTAATCTTCAAGTTGACCTGCTGGATCTGTACCGGGCGAAATCAGGTTAGCTTATAGTCAGCTCGTGCGTGGCTGATGGGCATAGAAAATCACTCACGGCGCTCTCCATGTGTCTCTGCTCGTCTCGCACGTTCATCCTGCGGTCATTGAACATACCCTTGACGTCATCCCTTAGTGTCATGATGTCTTGGCTCATTCGTTGCGTGAGTATGTCGACCTCGTGCTGTAAATGCGTTCTCTGCTGGCGTGTCTGCTCGTCTGCGGCCCTTCTGCTGTTTGTAACCTCGGAACTCAATTCGGAACAGGCGGCGCGGAATAGATAGGTTTCCTAGGAACGACCGAGTTAGCAAGCCCGAGCATAGATAGTTTGTAATATCATCGGGGGTTGTCCTCACGTTATCCACATCACTCTTGCCTACAAGGCCGTCCTGCGCAACATCTAGGTTCTGAGCAAGGATGGCCCTGACGGCCTTCATGACGGTAATGGCCTGTTCTCGCGTGTAGCCGCCGGCCTCCAACTGTCTCACGAGCGTATAGGTGTCGAAGTGGTGGACATATGTCGGCTTTGATATGTGGGGATGGTGGTGGCCTGACGCGCCAGGCGGCGGCATGTGCAGTACAACTCCCATAGGGCCACTCTGCTCTATCTTTTCGGCATCGGAAGCCTGTTGCGGATCTGCAGAGGCTTTGCTTTGGTTTTCGGATGACGCGCCGTCTGGCGCCGGCGAGGAAGGGGGAGGATCTGACGTGGCATCACTGGAAGGAAAATCGGTCTCGCGTGGTTCGTCTGCCTTCTTAGATGAGCTCTTTTCTGAGGGGGCCGTAGTCTCCTTAGCCTCGCCAGGCGGGGGCTTGGGTAGTTGTGCTGGGCTCTTTTCCGGTCGAGGCAATTTTGCGCTGTCTGAGTCTACTTGCTGCGGTTCGACGGCATGGCCATGTCTCTCGAAGACGGCCTGCCTAGAGAGCGTGGACGTCGTTAATGTGCGACTGGGCTGCCTGGGCCGGCAAGACCGGCTGCGATATCGGGTCTTTGTGGGTTGGACCGCCGACTCGGCTAGGCGAGCAGCTCTGAACAGATGAGGATACAAGAAGTTCAAGCGAATGGTGGCCATGGTCGCTACTATTGCGACTATGCGCACCTTGATAATTAAGCTCTCAAGGAATAAACATAACTGAAGGATTGTACGTAAAGACTTGATTAAAGGAGTGACGAAGCCATTGCTGGGGTGGTAGGTCCCGAAATGTTACGACTCATGATGCATGGCGGTGGGTTTTCATAAGCGCGGCAGCCCATGTGATTTTAACACATCGCGGCACTTTCCCCGTCATCGTTTGGTACCGAACCCTTCTGGCGAGGTACTCACAGGTACATAGGAGGATTAGCTGGATGAGGTACGTACTGTAGAAGTACAGCAAACGCAGCACAGGTCTTGCAGCAGATCCAGCACCGCCCAAAATGAGCCTCTAGGGGGCTGAGCGGTACTTTGGTTCTACTACACTTGCCATGTCGATACGGATAGGTACGCTGCAAACTAGACTACCTGATCAACATGCCTGTAGTACTTGTAGTTGGACTACAAAGTTAACAGTACCTATGGATAGATAAAATATACAGATATTCTATAAGGCTACTTGCAAAGAAGAGTGTGCTAGCTTGAAAGGCGTGTTTGAATTGTTTTGTTTTGCAATAAAATGGTGTTGTACTTGTAAGATGTTCCTGATTGCTCTATCTAGACCTTTGCAAGTTCCTAGGCAACACTACAAGTACGCCTAGCGCACCATTATCAGATCCTTAAAAGTTAGGATTATAACATAATTACCTACATATCAAGTTAAAATCACATAAGACTTGTTATTATTTCTTTCTATATATGTATAGAATTAAAAGGTAATAGAAAAACAATTGCAAAACAAATCAGGATCAATTACAACTGCCCTTAGGTTATTATCTTTTTTATAACTAGATCACGATAATATATCACCACGCAAGCCTTCGCCTAGGATATCACAGAGAAGTGCAACCAGTGCACGTGTAAATGAGCTTAACTAGAATTATAATTTAATAATACCAATAGCAACAGGATGCTCAGCGTCTCCTTGCAAGACTTAAAGGCATCTCAAAACAAACCAGAGGGAAACAGCCCGGCCTGAAAGTTTTAGGCAAGTTTAATACATATTTACAGTACGCCCAGCGCCGCGCTTAAGTACTCGTACAGTGACCCAAGTACGCCGGCACCCGATAGACCACGAGTCCCTCATTTACTGAAATTAGTTTGAAGAAAAGCGCCATAACTTCCCACCCACATAAATGAGCCTCCCTTCGAGATTCCAAGTGTCAGAACAGGCTCTCATGTAGAGCTTCAACCGAATCATCCGTCGATCTGAGCCTATCCCAGAGGACTATTCTTACATTCGGACAGAGTTGCGAACAACCTCTCTTCAAAATCTTCTTGATCCTCTTCATCCATCAATTCCATAGTCTTCCTGTCAAGCCCTTCAATCACACGCCGGTTCATGTGAATGAAAAGCAACTGGTCCGAAGCCTCTGCATTATTTGGGTCACGCCGCGTGTCGAGTAAGTAACCCATAGATGAGAAGGCCCGCTCAGAAGGAGCCGAGTTGCAGACGGTATTGAATACCCTCAGGGCCAGGTGGGACAGCAACGACCCAGCCACCATGCGTTTACACCATAGATCCTTAGGCTTAAGAAGCCCCTTAAGATTAGCCTTTGAGTAGCACCCTTGCAGGCTTCGGTACGCATTGAACTCGTTTATGACATAGTCCACTTGCTCCGAGGGCGTGTGTCGGCGGATCCATTTCTCGATCTCGCTAAATGTAAATGCGTTGAGTGGTGTGGGAAGGCTATGGAAATCTAGAGACCAAGCCACCCGATGGATTGTGCCAATCCCTTCTGCTTGATCCTTTTGATAGAGCCGAAATAGAGATTCGAAATCGACCTCTTGGTGAGACGGCTCGCTCTGGAGCCTTGTCCAGGCTAGATGGATAGAATTCCACCGGTTGAGTACGAAGCCCAGATATGACGTCTCAGATTCTGAAGCCACGATTGCGTTTTGGACGGGTTCCAGGATGCTGACAAGTAGGTTCAACCTCGACCAGAAAATATGGTCATTGACGATGTTAACGATGGCCCGGGTTACTGTGATCTCAGGGCCTTCGTTAATAGCCTCATGCTGGGCGTACTTTATAAGTGCTTCTCGGTTGTCTTTCACCGCCTTGCAGCAGCGGTATTGGGAGCCCCAAGGTGCGACGGTAGATTGTAGGAATGGCCGAGATTTGCCGTCATTCAGACTTCGCTGGCAGTCGAGGAGCCTCGAGTATTGTAGTCTGGAGCTTCTGAAGGCCGAGACAAGTGCCGACGCACTGTTAAACGTCGTCCTCCAGGGCTCCAGGCCGGTAACAATGTCTTTTACCAGTGCTTGAAGGCCCTGGGAGTCGCAAAGGACTGCCCAGCAGTGGTTGAAGTCTTCGGTATCCACGAGTGCTTGGGCCAGGCGCAGGGTGTCGGAGCTGTCAACGCAAAAAGCTCGTATTTTCCACAAGTTAGTGCGACCCTTGACGAGGCCTTCAAGGATAAACCGGACCAAGGCGACAGTGTTCTCCGCAATCTGGAAATCCCGTCCCAGATTCTGGGTATGCCAGTAATAATAGGCCCGGTTAGTGTCGGTAAGCTGGAAGCTGATAGTCAGGATTTGGCGTTTTCTGGCATCCTCGGAGATCTCGAGGATGACGGTTATGTCGTCAGAAAAGTCAATTTCGGCCCGGACTTTCTCATAGTATTCGTCGTATAATTTAGGCAGGTAGGTAGAACGTATGAGTTGTTGGTCTGGGGGCGTATAGTTGACCCTAAGATGACGAAAAGCGGCCTTGAATAAATCCGAGTCCAAGGCGCCAAAGGACACTCCACCTAAGATGACGGCTTTTGCAAACGCGAAGTTGATGGTTTCTTCCAAACCGGAAGGTGCAGGGCGAGGAGTGGCCTGTAGGGGCTGGATTACCTGAGGCTGACCACCGGGCGAAGATCTTGGCTGCGGTTCGATCGACGGTGACCGCCTCGGGGGTCTCGCCGTGGTTGTCGCGGGCCTAGCGGGCTTCTGCCGCCTCATAGCTTCCGCTGCGTATGTTTGATATACACGACAATGCCGCAAATGACGCTTCATAGCTGATACCTGGGAGCTCATGCTATTCTTGCAGTGATTGCAGCGCTGTTTTTCCGGATGTTCCTCATCGCGGGTGAACTCTAGACGAGTGACCTCATCGCGTGGTCTAGGCATCTTAAGAGAATAACACGCGACGGCGGTCACGGCCACCCCAAGTAGAGGAATCTATAAGGAGCTATAAGACAAGCGACGGTAGCTGACGCTAGTTGATACTGTCGCGCGAAACTCAAGGCGATGACAAAAGCTCACGATGGTGGGATGGAAGAAGTGAGGTGGCGGGTTTAGAACTGGTGTTTCGCTAAAAAACACGCTGTCATAAAACATAGGGTACGTCCTACTCGTGCACAGTAAGCGCTTGTGTTATATACGGTGTTTTTCGCTGTGATCCAGAACAAGTGACTTTGTTTAACGATTGATTCAAAGATTCCAATCTCAAATACTCGATATAAGGATTGAAACCTTTTTACGCGGTACATCTGTATACACATAAATCGGGCTTGTTTCATTAGACCCTACGGAATGTACGCTCGTAGACAGGTTTTGGAGGTTGTTCGGCCATTACATACATGTGGAAGTTTGGCTGCAAGCTATTCAGTAGTGTTTGTGTCTACTATTATCTGCATCTCACCAAATTCTTTCGCGGCAGGGTCAAGGACAGGGGTTCCAGATAATCAGAGATATTTAACAGCGGTAGACCGTGGGAGGTGCATAGACACAGTTCCACGGCCGTGGTGGGATAGAACAAGAAAAGATTTCATGGCAAACCAGAGTTCGGCGGTCGTCATGAACCGGGGTTTTTCGTCGAGAGTGTCAAATAAAGAGTCTCTAAATCAAATACATATATTTACCGCCATATGATCCCTTCAACAGCTCATAGTCCGGGGCTCCGAGCTGCGCAGAACTCAACTGTTCAAATGGCAACAGTAATACCTAGGCACTCCAGGTCTGCACTTAGAATATAGCAGATAATATATCCTGCTCTCTTAGACTCTTACAAGTTCTCACAGTAACTACATGGTCGATATGAAACTGCATCTCCCCTCACCTCGTAAATCTCTACTTTGAACGCGCGCCGGGGCCCAACTTAGCCTCCTGCCTGTCCTCGAATATCTACTCTTTGGCTGTTGGTTGGCCACGGCAACTAGGAATACCCAGTTCGTGTTTCATGTCGGTGGTCGAGACCCGATCAGGAGCTGTCAAACCCCTGCAGGGGGCGGTACTGGTAGACAGCCGACGTGTGCGGAGGTAACCGTCCTCACACATGAGGCTGACAGCTTCCAGAAGCTATAATAAGGCGTATTTCGTGATGTGTTTGTCTACTCGTAATGAATTCCTACTCTACGTATCCATTGAACCTGATTGAGCTATCTGAGGACAATTGCTGTCGCCTTGGCTGGGGTATGAAGTCTCATTGCTTGAAACACACAGGCATCAGATGGAACCCAGTAGGTTAAGGATATCCAGCTTATGTTCTATGCTCGCACACGTAAGTCACCACTGCCACTTTACAGCGGCTTGCTCACTCTTTTGTTACCGTGATACGTTGGCCTTGGTCCAATCACAGTTTGTAAACGCAATGTCACCAATCTTGTGTAGACATAGAACTTGTTTCTTCGTAATGTTTGTTTGTTGTATGGATTACACTCATTACCACACGGTCAGAAGAACCCAATGTTGCGAATATTGGGTAAGAAGTCGTGTCAAATGAGAAGACCAACTTACTATTTGTGTAAGTGTGATTTCTGCAAATACAACAGTCGTAAGAGTGACTTGCACCCATGTACTTATTGTACGAGTATAGAAGCATCCTGTAGGGTGACAGGGTCAAGGTCCTCTCCAACAAGGTGAGGGTGAGGGCGGTTAGGTTAGGCCGCTGCCAGGCGACCAGCAGTACATAACGGACCGCCAACACGTGCAGCAACACCAGATCTGCCAACATGTTGAAAAAAGTACCTTAAAGGTGGGTCTCTCACTCAACCAACATCTTTGCCAGCGAGTCTAATTCTGACAGGGCACAGGGCTAAGCCACAACTGTCACTAGCTCAGGCATCGGCCCCGCCCGTCGTCCCCGCAACCCAAACGACACTGGAGAAAAACAAGTTGCCGATTATGTACCTTGATCCTCAAGTACAGCTCTGCAATGCCATGTCACCACCGACTTTCTACCGCCAAAGTTCTGTAGTATTTCGTTCCAACTACTTCTGCTAATTTGATATCTTGGGCTGGTTCTCAATTGTGTCTGCGCTAGACATTCTCGCATCATGTTTTGAGCTTTTTACGACGATAACGATTCTCAATACTTTGCATTTCTGCTCTGGATCCTAATTTCGTATCCCCGCATAACCAATATAGCACAGAGGAACAAGGCCGAAATTTTTGATTGAACAGTGCTCTTGTTCCTACTGTGCTGTACTTGCAAGATATCTCTGCCGCCAACGACATTCCGACCGAGTTCCTCCTTTCGTCAAGTCGACACCAAAACCGAAACAATAGCCCTCTTACCTCGTCTCCGATATCAATTCTCTCACCACACCACTGCACTGAGAGCAATTGCCATCTGCCGCCAATATGGTGTCCGCCGAGGGGCTGTCAGCCCCCGGGTCGGCGACCTACGATTCGGACACGATGACCGTCGGCGATGGAACTTGGGATTTCACCAAGAACACTTTTCTACTCCCCAATCTGCAAGGTCTCAACTTCGAGACAATGCAGTATAACGGTAGGTACCTTTCCTTGTAGGGGCACCTCGTCTGCCGCCGAGCGCTGGACTGATCATGTTGTCATAGGAATGGGAAACCGATTCTCTACAGTATCCCAATACCACTCCTTGGTTACTGGCCATGCAATTCTCGCCGCGATTACCTTTTTGTTCATCATCCCGGTCGCCGTCATGTACGTGCGCTTCCTCCGAGACCATAGGAAAGGAGTCCGTATACATTCATACCTGCAAATCGTGACGGTCGGACTGTCGACTATCGTGTTTATCCTTGGTTTCTTCGCCGTCGGCCCTTCTCGCAACCTATCGAATCCTCATCATGGAATTGGAGTGGCTATTTATGTCATGATCCTGGTCCAGGCAATCGGTGGTAGTCTGGTCCGAAACATCGGCAAGAAGTCTCTGAGACTCATGCTACATCGATGGCTCGGGACGGCCGTCACTATCTTGGGAATTGTCCAGGTGCCTCTGGGGCTGACTCTATACGGCTCCCCAAAGTACACATTCATCCTCTTTGCTGTGTGGATGGGCTTTCTTCTCTTCCTGTGGTTCGTTCTGAGCTGGCGTCACGAGCCGGACTGGGATGATAGTGTCACCATGTATGGCGGTCGCTCACAGGTGGGAAGATCCGAGTCAGGTGTGGTTCGATCCGAAGCGAGATCCAAGGTGAGCTCGTGGTTTGCTCCATTAGCTGCCGGGGCTGGTGCTTTGGCCTTCGCTAGTCGACGCAAGAAGAATACAGACCGCAGCCAGGTCCGTGGGGAATCGCCATCCCGAAGCGGCAGGACACCCGAGGTCCTTCCGTCGAGAAGAGGTTCCCCTAGCTACTATCTTGGAGACGAAAAGTATTCGGAAAGGACGGATCGCCGGGATGGAGGTCTCATGAACAAGCTACTTGGCGTGGCAGGTATTCTAGGTGCCGGTGCTTTCGCCAAGAAGGTGATGAGTCGCAGAGAAAATCGAAGATACGACGAAGAGTATTCTGCCGTGGAAACAGACACCCCCAGCAGATTTGGTGCTCGACGACCACGAGCCACAAGGAAACATCCGGAAGATTATACCGAGTCGGACTTTACCGAAGACAGAACAGAGCTCAATACACGACCTCGGACGCCACTGTTACCGGGGCCCGGCAACCGTACTGCTGCCGCTGCAGCCTTGAGTGCGGCCGAGCCTCTGACACCGCGTGCGTCTCACGCTCGACCAGTGCAGTCCAGGCTAGACAGTAACGACGTTTCAGACTATACATCTTGGGTGAGCCAGCCACGCCGAGCGCCAGCAAACGACCACCAACAGCAACAGGGCGGGGCTGCCAGAGGCATTCTAGCAGCCCTTGGGCTTGGTTGGCTCATGAAGAAGTTGAGAGATCGTCGAGAGAAGAGACCGGAAACCGACAGGTACAGAGAAGAGGATTCAGAATACCGAAGCGGGTACCCCGAATCCAGCTACCTCACGGATGTGCATGAGACGCCCACTCGACGACCACGTCAACGGCCGATTGTAGGAGCACCTACTTGGACGACCATGACAGAAGATACGGATCCTTCTCTGGTTGAGAGCCGTCCACCCATGCCGCCACTTGGTGCGGCAGCCGGTTACGCAGGTACTGGGCCTGCCAGAGCGTCACGTTCTCGGTCGAGGTCCTGGTCTAGACCCCCTGCGGAGCATGTTGCCATGCCCCCCATGCCTGAGGATCCGCGAGGCGTGCTGCACCCCCTACATGCCGAGTCCGGCACCGAGTCTCATGCATCCCCTCCTCGGCGGGATTCTTCGCGGCGCCGTCGGGAAAGTGATGCGGCGGGAAGAGCGGAAGGGTCTTCGAGACAACGCAACCACAGCCAAACCCCTAGCCAGTCGGTCAGCGTCAAAGTAAAATACCACGACGATAGGAACGTCACCTTACGGCGGCTGACAGAGGATGAGGCGCGGCGTGAGCAGCGACGGGGCCGCTCTGGGTCTGTGAGTAGTCTCTCGGAAAGCGAGACACAGGGTCGACGTTACCGCCGAGACGGCAGTAGGCCAACAACTGCAGACAAGACGGATGTCGAGCGTCATGCGCCTGAACCGCTCTCACCCCCAACACCCGCATTTGCTGGTGGCCGACGAGCGGGTAAGGATTCGGCTTACTATTCAGGGCAGCCAGGTCCATCTGGCGGGCCGCCACCTGTGGCTCCGACTGTCTCTAGTGTAGACCCTTCGGAAAGCCATGGGACCTGGAGTGCCATCAGCCCATCACCCCCTGGCCCGACGACAAATCGGCCGCCTGGATCAGTGGCATCTGCAGCAGCCGAACGGAGGCGAAAGAGGAAGTTGAATCGGCAACCACCGGGCGGAGGAGCAGTTGACTATAGTTAAAGGCTTGATCTCTTTGCCTATGAACTCTTGGGAGGAGCACAGCACTCATTGACCGGCGTTCTGGCGTTATTTTTATTCGTATGCGAACTTTGCCGCGCTGCGCATAGCAAGCCGATTTCTGTTTCTATTCCCATTCCCGTCTCTGTTTTTAAGCACCTGACCAAAGAAGGTTTCGTGAACGAGCAAAGCGGAGCGATGATAGATGAAATGATTTACCCCAAAGGGATATCTGGTATCACGATGTCGGCACACATTATGTGTAGATGCAAGAGACTGGATATGAAATGTATTACCTTGTAGCGAGATTCTAATTATGAATGAGTACACCAATCATACTGGAATGCTTGTTATTTTCTTTCTTTTTATTTTTGTCACCGGAATGTGGATAGATCGATAGGGCAACTCGTACGATGACCAAAACATTACAGGGTAACATCTAAGCTTTTTCTCGACCCATGACGACCGTGAACCATCATGTTTACGTGACCTCTATCTTTACAGTAATGATAGTTTGTAATATCTTCTAGACATTGATGTCGGACCTGATTTACCCCTCCAATACATCAATCAGGTTAATCCAGGCGGTGGTTGTTTGTTGGCATCGAGGGTTTTACGTCGCATGTGTTGCCTTGCTCTTCACCATGTGCTTTATCGATAAGCTTCGTATCCTAGGCAATCAAGTCGCGTTCTTTCTATTGTGACGCGCCGACATGACAATCGTTGATAGATACAAATCTCCGAATGCTTACACTCACAATTGTTGATGTTCTTATTGGGAGTCGAACAAAAATTGCGACTAGATATTCCTCTCTAACAGAGCATTTCCATAAATCGAAATACCCATCCTCCCTCCTGTGCGCAACCGGCGACCGTTGTTGACCTGTAAACAACCCCACCTACGAACCACCCAAGTCCGAATCATAACCCATTCCCATTCGATCGAGTCCCGCATACGAAAGACCACGACTATATTTATCCGGTTTAAACGAGTGTACAATGATCGAGACAGAACGAGAAAGAAAATAGCAGCGGGAAAACAAAGAGAAAAACATGGCACCAGACCCGGAACCATCGACAAACCCCCCCAGCCAGAGTCCATCGCAATCGCAATCGCAATCACAACCACAACCACAACCACAAGCGCAAGGGGACAACATAACAACAGCCGGCAATGAAGGAGAAGGAGGACCACCACCACCACCGCGTCGTGCTGCTGCACCGCTGAAACCGGGCCCACGCGCATCACGATTCCAAGCGACTCTCGACTCTGCGCTTTCGCACACCCTGGGCAAGGTCAGCTGGGACAACTTTGCCGCATGCTTCCCGACCATGGCGGCCAAGGCGCCGGCCGTGTTGCGCGCTGTACAGACGCAGATGGTGGATCGGTTGCGCTCGCTTTGTCAGGTAAATTTTATGTCCTCTTCCTTTTCCTTTTCTTGCAACTTCATTTCATCGCTTGCTGATTAATCACCGCATTATAAAAAAAACAGAAAGAATTCGACTCTATACAACAAGCGAGAGATGTCGTCGCCAGACTTAATGAGCTCGATGCCCTTGTCAACGATGCTGATCGTAGACGACGGGAGGCGGGGAATGGGGAACCTTTGATACCGTACGTTTTATATTTTCATTTTTCCTCTTTTCGCATTTACTTTACCCTCTGCGACTTTGTCTCGTCTGTTACTTCTTGTTTTGAGATGGGACTCGGAGCCTGCTGCTCTATCTATCCCAAAGGCCCGGAATGCATAGTTCCTAGAAAAAGGGCGGGTGTTTGACTCGCAGTCTCATTTATAAGTCGTAACTGGACTAGAATCTAGCACGTACGACCATAGGATGTAGAGAACGCGGGGTCCCGTCCGCTCCCCCATAGCTAAGCTACATACCGCCAGACTAGTAGTTGGGTCGGTGACGACCAGCGAATCCCTGGTGTTGTACGTCTTTGTATTCTTTTTTGTATATTTTTCTTCTTCCAATTTTGCTCCTATTGGAACCTCATTCATGGTTGCATTGACTTGTCTATTTATCTGGATTCATTTACATGTCGTCGTCGCTAACTAAAACTTTTTTTTTTATTTCAATTGAAGACCCCACCTCCTGCCCCCAGAAGATGTCCTCGCCGCACATCTGGCACCTCACCTTGCACAACAACAGTCGCAACTGAACGCGAAACTGCAGACGGTACAGGCGCACAACGCGAACCTGTTTGAGGATATAAAACGGCAACGATCCGAGATCGAGTCCCTCGTCGCGATTCTGGAAAAGGTGCTCGAAGACGTCGAGAATGCTAATCATATGATGGATGGCGTTGTCGATGTCCTGGCCCGTGAGACGAGGGCGATCGAAGTTGAGATGATTGATACGTGAGCATTCTCGTCTACGTTGTAAGTAAATGTAAGGTTTGAGATAAACACGGATGGTAGAGAGCTATGGCATCGGACGTCCCGTTTTGACTATTTGTCGAGAATATTTATTTGGCAGCAAAGTCAACATGTCGGGTCCGAAGAACAGACCAGAAAGGGGACGGATAGGCTCGTGTTTGAGCAACACTTCAATCATCCCACAGGCTCTCCTTGGTAGACTTGTATACTAGGTTCTACTACAATGCTACATTCAATAGTAGCACCATTCACACCTGCGCCAGATCATGATGGACTTCAAGAAGTAAGAAAACGGGGACAGCTTCGGCTATCTATGTAAAATAAGACGATACATTGTCGAGCTATTGTACAGCGCCCGTTATACCAGTCCGAGTTCACCATACCCCCTTACTTTCCCCTCCAGAAGCCACAAGTTGCAAATAATCCAAACCAAATTGCCCACGGCAAGCAAGTCTAGACAGCTTTTTATCGAGCAAGGGGATAAGATGTCCTTCCCCAAACCCTTTGATAATAAAGGAGAAAAAGGAAAGCAAAGGGGACCAGGTAATGATACAATAGCCCTCGTGATGAATGAATACCCACTAAATAAAACCTGAGCAAAGGATGAGATTGTCCATCCACAGCCTCTACTCGGTTCAAGCAGAAGTCTGAAAAGAACACCATCCCCTGACGTCGGTAGTGTCAACTGTCGTATATGTCGTGATATCTTTATACGTTGCTGTGGCGGGGTCGCTTGCGCGTGCTCGAGCTGCCGGGTGTCATCTTTTCGTTCCTCTCCCGCTTGGCCTTCTCGTCCAGAACACGAGCTAGATGAGACAATTCGGTTAGCAAGACCCCGTCCGTCAAGATATTCGTAGCCAGGACTTTTGAGATGGTGGAGATGAGAGGGAAAAAAAACATACTAAGGACGTCGAAACTGAACTGAGGATGATCCAAGCACAGGGCGCGGAACTCGGCCTCGGCCTCGGCACGCAGGGTATGGCTCCTGGTGGCCCAGAAGACGGCGACGGGCGCGCGCACCGTCGTGTCCTCGGGGCTGGTGTGCTGGTAGACGTAGCGGGCGTACGTGATCTCGCCCTTGGCGGTCGAGTTGACGCAGTGGATCTTGCTGCTGGCCAGGCTCTTCAGCTTTTCCATGCCCCACTTCTCCGCCAGGGTGTACACGCGCGCGTGCTTCAGGAGCTGCTCGCCCGTCTCGTCGACCGCCGGCAGAGCAGGGTCCTGCTCGAGCGTGCGCTGTCCCGGCAACTTCTTGGGGAAGTAGTCGCCCGTGTACAGGTACTCGAGGAAACACCCGACCGCGTCGAGCTCTTCGGTCGGAAGGTCGATTTGTCGCGGCTGGAAGACGAGCAGACATGATTAGCGAAAACGACAGACAGTCAGTGTACAATGCGGGAGGGGGGAAGGTCGTGTGAGGAACTTACGCTACCATCGTTGGCGAATGCGGCGCAAGCGTCGGCAAAGAAGGGACTCTGTGTCAACAAACCCTGATGTGCGGTGAGGATCGTCTCATTGTCACCGGCCCCAACTATCATGGTAACGACCGGGCTCGACAAATAACTTATGAATGTGGTGCGCGGGTCCGACTCGCCACCCTCAGCGAAAGGGAGCACGGGACCCGTACCAGACTCGACCTCTCCGCCGCCCTCGACCATCTCGACATCAGCAGGGGGATTGGTGGACTGGTCCAGCGACGATGGATTGATTTCCTCCGCCATGGCGACAGAAATGATGCAATTGAAATTTTAAAAAGTGACTAAACCTAGGAAAATGTAGGCCAGCCAGTCTAGAAGGGAGGTCTAGAAGCAGTTTCAGCCTGCTGAATAATGGATGGAATGCGGTCGGGACTCGGGTGTATCCCAGTCAAGGCTAGTTCCAAAACGCGTATCGGAGAGATTAATTGTAGACAATTGTAGCGCGACAAAGTATCAATTGATAAGACGAAGGGTGATATCGGTACCTAGCAAGAGCAAGCGAGCAATACGTCAGGACGATTGGGATCTCCACGATACAGAAAGTTGCGATGTGAGCTTCTGCGCAAGATGGTGGTCCGGATACACGACCGAGCTCTGGATGGATTGGTAGGTCACAGGTGTAGCTCCCCTAGCTCCCCCAGTTGAGCACCTTAATTACCACACCTGCACCTTCTACCACGGATTGGCGGGTAGCAAACAACAGTGTTGGCCGGGCAAAAAAGGGGTGGCTGGGGTTCAGGTACGGTTCACTTCGTATTGGTCAAAATATTGCTGATACCCACATAAAATCCGATGCTAGTCGATTCAATTTGGAGCCTTGGAAGTTGGAGGACAAACAGAACACAAACGTTTTTTCTTCTTCGATGAGGCTAGAGTGCACCAACTTTGCGTTTTCCCACAGCTCATAGTCACCGGACTTATCAAATCATCTCACATTAGAACCTAGATCCTTGCGGACCAGAGTTTTGTCCAATGCAAGCGTCATAAGGTCTGTGTCCTCGCTGCCTCATTACACTCTCATCTGCCGCAGTACCAGAAATATGAGGTTTCAGGCTTCGTTGTATGTTGCCACTTGTCTGGCACACGTATTTGGGAGATGTTTGTCTATCTACTCGTACAGGTACATACTGTCGTGGTTGACGGAGAAGCTGTCCCCCCGGGCTGTGTCTCAAGACACTGTGCTTGACGAGATACCTATTTTTAGGTTACAAGTATGGAAAACATACGCAAACTTACCGCCTGTTACTGGTCATTTTCGAGATGATAGCCACATGCTCAACTTTACACCTTTGGATTACCTAAGTACGGTGTAGGGTAGAATCAAGGATTCATTGCTCGATACCTATTTCAAAGTGGTAAAATTATGACATTCCTATTAGCGCCCCTTTGTGCGTGTATATTGACGAGTACTCGAACACACAATTTAACATACCTACTCGTAAGTACTCGTACGTGTAGAGTATACGTGTACTTGTGTACATTGGCAGAGGTTTTTACTTGTAGTTACGTGTGCAAAGAAAGGTGATTCAACAAAACAAAGAGCAGAGAACGAAACTTGGTCGACCAACTTGTAGGTACGTGTAGACAAGTCTCTTCGGGGCAAAATACGACACCATCCCCCGTGACCATGTCCAACTCTAAGGCCTTCTGCTGTCTCCCCAAGTCTCGGATATCTACCACGGATCTACTCGTACAGGCCCCAGGATTGATCAAAAAAAACCGAGTAGGAAAAAACGAGATTGGAGTTATTGCGTTCACATATTCGTACCCTTGACGGTAACACAGGAAGGCCCTTAATATCCACCCAGAGAATCTCTAGCCGTTTAGGGTAAGCTTTATTCCGGTATATGGATTGTCTAATTTCATGTACTGTGCTGGATTTCCTTGGCCACCAACGCTATCTTGACTCCAATAGGCCAGGTCGCTCAACATGTCCACTAAAAGACAGTCGGGCAGGCAAACTAAGGCCTCCTTGAGTCGACCGCCCCTCACCTAAGCAAGCATTACCAAACTGCATCTACCCGGACCATCGGCAACTCCAAGCAGAACGAAGACTAGAGCATCAACCTAATGCTTGGCGTGATCTCCACGCATCTCTCCTATTGAATTTGCAACAAGTCAGGCCTGGAATAATTATACGCTCTTTCTCGTACACACGTACCTACGCTGTGAAATTCAACGCGTGTCTTTCGTTTCCTGACATCAGCTGGACCAGGCGGTTTCTTTTTCCAGTCGCCCCTTTGTCGACACCCTTGCCATATCCTTGCCCCTGGTTGATTGAGCACGAGACCATAGACGAGGAACACCACAGCAGACCATCGCGAAGATGGACGGGACGGGACCAGATAACGGAGGGCCTTCCTGGCGCGACAGAGCAGAATGGAAGCAACAAGTATGGAGTCGATGGATGGAACCGATGGTAAGTGCCTCCTTAGTTCTCAAGTTTCTTGTGCGAAAATTCGCCGGTCGTGTGTCGTGTGAGTGCAAAAAAGGCCACGGAATTCAGTTGCTAATTATTTATTCTATCACGGATAGGTGATCGTCATCGTTCTGTTAACTGCAATGTATGCCACAAGGAGGAAAAACTATTCGATATTTCGGAGATCACCCGAAGACAGTTCACGATCACTTCTTTCGCCCGAATCCCAAAGATCTTCCGGTAGTGACTGGGACCGACCCGAAGATATGGCCTCGCTTCACCCCCCGAAGACGCGCAGAATCCTCGGCCGATGGACAGTTCGTACTCCCAACTCGAGTCGGTTTGCGCGCAACATACACTCGAGAATCCTACAAAAATTCCCCTTTTTAGTCGAGATGTGGTACTGGGCTATCGCGCTGGTCCTCTATCGCGGTACGATATTAATCACGAGCCATTGGTACGGCGGCAGTCAAGGGCTCTGGGATATCGCTCAACACCACGGCACATCAATTCTCGAGTTTGAAGCACGACTCTCTGGTATGGGCGGTGTCACCACCAACGCAAGGTGGATCGAATGGCGGATCCAGCAGTGGTTCTTGACTGGTGCTGGACTTGGAGACTGGAGGGGAGGCGCCCTGCAATTCCTCAACCGGGCGTATGCGCTGATTCATATTCCCGGGACCGCAGCGTACGTTGACCTTGTTTGGATATATTTCCCCAGCCGGTTCATCGTGGGATATTATGCTAACTTGCTTCATCTAGCTTCATTGCGTATTACTATGCTACTGCGCCCACCCATCGCCGGTTTTGCATCGCACGACGCACTTTATCACTGTCAAACTTCGTCGCGTTCTTCGTCTTCACCCTGTACCCGTGCATGCCCCCACGACTCCTGCCCAAGGAGTATGGCTTCATCGACACCGTGGAGGCCGAAGATGCGAGCAGTGTCTGGATGAAAGGTGACTACGTCAACGCACTTGCGGCCATGCCCAGCATGCATTTCGGTTACGCCTTTGCGATCGGCTGCACATTGGTCTACGAGAGCGGTTTCCTGCGTCACCTTCACCCGCTCGGCGATGTGGATGAGGAAGATTTTGAATCGGAAGGTATCCTCAAGCAAGAGCGCGGAGACGTGCCACGCTCGGTGACATCTCGCATGTTGCTCTTGGGCGTGGGTATCTTCTATCCTTGCCTGATTCTTCTTGCCATCATCGCCACAGCTAACCACTACCTACTCGACGCATTTGCCGGTGCGCTCGTTGTGGGATTCTCTTTCCTGTGCAACAGATTTCTTCTCAACTTCCTGGTATTTGAAGATTGGCTTCTATGGGCCTGGCGATTGGCTAAGCCAGTGCCGACGACGGGATATGCTGGGCATTCCTCGAAGATAGGCGACGGGGCGTTGTGAGAAACAAATTGGGCGGGCTGACTTTTTGCCAAGTTGTATAAAAAAATGATATAATGAGTATAAACAGGGGTAATGCATGCTGATCGAACATAATCTAATTCCACAAACTATTTTTCCAAATAATACTCTCCCGATAAATGTGTCATCGTGTGTCTACTTTGCAGATCCCTGTCATGTACCAGTTTTGAATCGCTCATGTGATGCCACCGCAATGTATCGTTGACCAGGGGTACCTTGGGCCAGGGAACTATTTGACCCGATCATTTGCACATCCGGGGATGACAGGTCCGGGGAAGACGGCTCTAGGCCGGATCATGCCAAGCGGAGGATATGGTCCCAAAATCCCAACAGATGACATATCACACAAGCCTCGGTGAACTGCAAACGCGAGACAGACCCTGGCCAGGTCTAATCAAACGCGAACCTGGTACACCGAGTTTGTTTGGTAGAAGTTTGGGTATCAAGAACGCCACCAATGCTGTCAATGCCCAATCTGACCAAGAGGCTAGGGAGTACGATGAGTTGGAGATCATGATAAAAGGTCGGTACCAGTCTCTTCGTCCCAGATGGAAAAGAGTGCGTTCCATTTTCCAGCAACCATTTCACAATTCATTCGACATATTGAATGGCGATTCCCTGCCTGCCTTCACGTTCACGCGACTGAATTTACCCCATCATCATTAAAATGCAGCCCTTCTTCGTGCGCCTACGTCTCGAGCCAGTCAGCAAAGCGGAATTTGAACGGATAAGCCAATTACCAGCACAAGTTCAACTCGGCCCGACACGCCCCTCCATCTCCTCATCCCAGTATTTTCAAACATTCGGAGACGGACGTGTTATCAAGCTTCCTCTCCCCGAGATACACGGACGTCGGACGAGAAACGGGCCTGTCAAGGTACAGATTGCCGGCTTCAAAGACGGGCTCTTCCAGGTCGTCATCTGGTCAAACCCGTGTCCTTTGACTAGGGAATTCTTGCGAGCGGATACCTTTGAGGTCAAGGTGCACTACCTGTCCGACCTTGACGTGAAAAGGGTCCAGGCCGGCACCCAGGCCTATCGCGGAACGATCGAAAGGTATCCGGATCGTGAAACCTTGATAAGGTCTGGTAGGAGGGGACTGGCGATAGCAGAAGAACTTTTCGAATCCGTTTTCAAGTTGGATTCGAAAAGGCAACGCTGTGAATACGCCTACCTGATGCCTCTTTTTGCGATTTCGTGGTCTTTCAACATGATTGAGACATCGCCTGTCCAGCCGAAGGACTTGGCAACGCCAAGAGTGAAATCGACAACCCAGGTTCCCTACAACATGGCCCCGAGGGGGCCAACTATCGCCACGCACAAATCCCAGCCCTCTCGTACTGCTGCTATTAGTCGTAGGGCCAGTCGTAATCAGCACCTCATCGTCATCCCCAGTTGGGGCGAGGAGTCCAACGCCGCTCTATTATCCGACAGCGACGTAGAGGACGTCTTCGACAACAGCTTTCCCAGCGATGCCGACGACATGATGGACGACGAGGCCAACATCCCTCTCCTTCCCGACAACGGCTTCCCCAGCGATGCGGATGACATGATGGACGACTTGCCCATTCGGAGCCACCGGAACAACCACCAACGGCATAGTGAGGCAAGCGCCGCATCCTCACGACGCAATGCTCAGGGCACATCCAGCCCTAGCACGGGATTAAAGGTGAGGGATCAAAGAGGTTCATCTTTGCATCGACGCGGGCAGAGCACGGCCGCCGTTCGCTTCAAAGGGGAGG
Source organism: Poronia punctata (assembly GCA_022579005.1). NCBI lineage: Eukaryota > Fungi > Ascomycota > Sordariomycetes > Xylariales > Xylariaceae > Poronia > Poronia punctata. The sequence continues at coordinate 20,695 of MU401834.1, forward strand.
CGAAAGAGGCGGTAAGGTGGGAGCCCAACAGCCGTTCTTCGGAAGCCAGCAGCCCCACCATGCACGGAGCTCTGTTCCAGATGGGGGGCATGGACAGCTCCCCTCCGCGTTGGAGAGATGATCGACTCGACATAGACCCTGGTCGTCGTCGCATGCTGGAATCGGAATATCCGACTCCCATAGGGTCAAGCCAGCAGAGCCCGGAGACGCCCCGGCACGCACCCCAATGCGACTACTACACGGGGTCGGGGTCTAAGAACGGAAATCCCAACGCGATACCCCTTGGCAACCAGCGTTGGGGCGGCAGTTCCCAGTCGGCGCAGATTCGCGGAGTAAACGATGCCCCGATCACACCTCAGCCAGACCGGGCTGGCAACGACAGTGGAGAAAGGCGGGGAGGGGGGGGTAAGAGGAAGTGGGAAGCGACACGGGGAAGTTCTTCGAATAGGGACGAGTATGACTTCAATGGCCCAAGGGGTAAGCGTTGGCCACATCGCCAATGATGTTGGAGCCCTGTATGTGTGAGGGAGAAGTAGTGTGTGTATCGTGTTTTGGTTAAGTTGTGTGTACATCTAATAGGGGCTCGAATTTCTTCCGCTTACTTGGACAGATGGGCCGGGATAATTGGGAAAGCTAGTGTTTTGTTTGATGGCCGTGTTTCTCAACATGGGCTACATGATGTAGTGGTTTGCTATTAGATAGCCTGTTCTCGACTTGATCGATGGAATATAATGTTGGTGCGCATGTAACAGACCACCGAGATCCCACGGGGTGACAAGCACATGACTACACGTGTGGCATAGAAGTGTGGGTATCGATCAAAGCCCAAGTCACCTGTTTTTGGACTTCCGAGTCTCGGGACTAAGTTGGGATCTGCCACGTAGCATCGTAGAGGAACAGGAGTTCCAGGAGTGGCAGCGGCCTTGAGACATTTCGTTGGTGTTGAAGACTAGTCGGAAGATCTGACCCTGCTCTACTCTAGAGTCTGCGAAGACCTCCGGAATAGAGTTTTTCTGCCAACAGATATTCGTACTCTCAGCCCGTGTCGTTCCGAGCGACTGATAGACTTGCTATTTTACAGCGACAATTGTCACGTTGTCGCTGTGCTGTCCTTTTCATATGGTCTTCAATTCATCATCACCTGAAGGTAAAGTACCTAGGTATGCAGCTCAGTCGGCATCATGTCCACTCTCACTTCTATTACTTGTTTGCCACAACGGCGCTCCACTGAGCTAGGTATGTGGAGAGTCGATGTTGGATTGAATCAGTGGGGTGCTACTTCCTCGACGCTCGTCGGTGCCTTCTTACGTTCCGATTATGATGTCGCGTCGCATCACTCAGCTGAAAGTCAATCATGCCTGGGAAATGACGGCCGAGCTTCCATTCTTCCATGTCTAAATTTTATACATCTACCCTAAGCCAGAAGATGTGCCTTTCCTTGTTCATGCAAGATGTCCTGCACTGTTTTGAGAACGATGTGATGAATTTGCTTGGGCGCTGCAACAAAACCGTGGTTTTCAGTCATCTTCCGCCCGACGGTGAGGTCTATGTCTTTCCCATCTATGTCGGTGACCTTGCCCCCGACCTCCTCGAATAGAAGCATAGCTCCCGCGTGATCCCATATCTTGCCGGTGCGCTCCCGATTCTTGTAAACCCACACTGTGACATTCGCGAGCCCCAACCCAAGTGTTACCCAGCGGAGTACCCAGGCGAGGAAGTCGCAGCCTTTCTCGGATATACCTAGTCTCGCCATCACGATTTCGTGCACGTCATCCACGCCGGAATCTAGCATGTGGTAACACGAAACAGCCCGCAAATCTGCCACGGAGGCGGTTGCCGCGTGGGGTTCGATTCTCCGAGAGTAGCCCTCAACGTCAGGAGACTCCAAAAGTTGGCAAATATATGTACCGTGTCCCCGTACGGCGAACACGATAGATCCACGACCTGTAGAGTCGATGGTGCGATTGTCTATCGGCGAGCTTGCTTCGGCCGGTAAGGTTGGACACCCAACTACACTGAGCATTTGCCTGCCACCATCTAACAGTGCGACGTTAATCGCATATGCCTCGCGCCTTACAAACGTCTTGGTCCCGTCAATCGGGTCGAATACCCATATGCGCCCGGAGTCCGGACCTCCCGGTTCGCCGAATCCGCACTCGTCTATTAGCTCACACATGTGCTCCGCCGAGTCGGGCAGCTTGCAAGATGACATTACTTGATCGTCATGGCGCAATGCTTGAAGAAGTTCCCAGACGCGACCTAACAAAACCGGGTTTTGGCGCAGATCTGCGGCCGTCTCCTCTCCGACGAACTTATCGCCGGGAAAAGCGTTTTGGATCGTGGCTGTTAAGAGCGCCTGAATCGCGAAATCGGCAATGGTAACAGGACTCAGGTCATCCTTTTCGATGGTGCCCTTGTCATTTGAGGTCAGGACGGACTGGCTAATCCGCGCGGCTGACTGGACCGCGCCGATAGCGACCTGTAATTCTTTAGAGTATGGACTGTTCATGTTGGTTCGGCCTTCCCGCTTTCGATATGTTGTACCGGTACTTGTCTTCGAATATGTAGATAACATAAGGTCACACTTCTAACCCTTGCTAGCCTAAGGATTAGGTAACGACCGAAGCCCGTTATCCTGCAATCACGTGACCAGTAGAGACAATAAGAACAACTGTGGACGACATGTCCCTACATGTACATACATATTAGAGATTACGCTCCCTACAAGTAGACCTACTAACAAACCGTACTGGTGATCGTGCCTCGCAACTTCTAGCGGAACCCGCGTTTCTTTTCCTAAGGCCAGTGTAAAGAAACATGTAAAGATTGCACCTACTATTACAAGGGGTACTACTTTCTATTCTTAGGGTGACAACTGTCGCTGTGTTTGTTAGTATAGGAAAGTTAGGTGCTTGCTAAGAAAGTACCTGCCTAAGGTAGGTATACATTATCATCTACTTATATTTAATGTCTTAAAAGGAGCAGTAGTGTTTCGTTCTTTTACTTGATCAATCTAATCTAATCTAATTTAATACAAAACACATAAACATGTACATGTTATTAATTTCGCTAATATATGTCGATTTAAACGATAACTTACGTTTATCTAAGAATTATGTCCTTGTCGGCCGGACCGCCCTACGCTGCATATCATGTCTATCAAATCCCCAACGTTCGACGACCTTTCCTCATAGAGGGAGAGTTTGAACAGAAGTACCGGCTTGTGTTCTGCCGAGGACTTCGTCTAGATGTGTTGCAGACAGAAATCCCTGTCACATCGTTCGCGCCTCTTCTAGGGCGACGATAGGGTTCAGCGTAGCTGGTATGTGACGGATAAGGGATCCACTGCGTAAGATGATGTCCGGGCAACATGGAATGGAGGGTAACAAGATACCTTGGACCATGGGAGTTTTACAAGTTAGAACTGTTCCCTGGGTGGAAACAAAGGTGCACCCTGCGCATAGCGCGGCTACGCGATAAACGACCTTCATAAACAACAGTGTTGGGTTATCGGACTTTGGAAGAAGTCTGTAAATGAGGTTACATGAGGTGACGGACTGAGAAGGCAGGTTGCACCCTCGGAAGCCAGAATAAATGCGCACTGCGCATTAGGTATCTGGTGTGATAAGGTAGAACATCTCTGAGTTGTTCATGTGTACAAACCTCAATCTAGCAGATTGAAGTAAGGGATTGCAGTGTAGTCAAGGCAGAATGCAAGGAGCACATTTTACCAGACCGGATAACGGAGCAACAAACAAAGGAACAAGCGCTCTTACGGCAGAAAGCAATCGGTTTGTCCGGAGCTAGGGTTTAATGGCTGGAAGAGCCTGACACCTCTGTCAGGTCCGGTGCGCCCCTGACGTCCCTTGAAAATCCGCGGG
>MU401835.1:0-24473 GCA_022579005.1 Poronia punctata
ATACTTTTTACTACTTTTTTATAAAAAAATATAGCTTTTATTTAAAAAAGTAAGCAATAGTAGTTTATAAATTAATTAAAACTTGCTTTAATTAACGCACTGCTTTTAGTTATTGTTAACTATAAAAGTAGGCAGATTTATTTTTAAATTAATGCTTTTAAAACTAAATAAAAATATATTTTAGCTTAAAAGGTAAATAAAGAAATTAAGCTAGCTTAATATAAGTTAAAATATTAAAAGGGCTTTAAGTTAAACTATAATGCTATAAAAAAAAAAGCTTTTAACGTTGTTAAGTTATTAAAGCGCTTGCAAAACTACTTTTATAGTATATAATTTATTTTAAAAACTAATGCAAAAGTTCTAATTGCTTAGCTAAATAATAAGTTTTTTGCTTTTTTAAATATAGTTTTTATTTAGTAAATTTTATATATTAAAATGTTTAACTTTAAGCTTTGCTATATACTAAAAAAAAAATATATAGCTATAAATAGCTTATTTTAGCAATTTTAAAAGCTTACTAATAATAACAATAATAAGTAAAAAAGTAATATAAAGCAATTTATTAATATTTAGCTTAGCGCTATATTTATAAACGTTAATATAGTTTAAGCTAACTTATAAATAGGCGCAAATAAAGCTTTAAAACTTAATTATAAGTTATTTGCTTTTAGCTACTTAATTTAGCTTATTAAGCTGCTATTAAAGCTTATAGTTTAATAAACTTAAAAAAGTTAAAAAATTGCTTAATTTTTTATTACTAATATTGTTTTAAAACGCTATAATAATAAACGTAAACAAAAAAGGTTTAAAAATTATATATATTAATACTTTATATATAATAGTACTTTATAAAAACAAGCAACTTAGCGTTTTACTTTTAGGTAATATGTTAATTTTTTAAAAAAGCGCAAGTTAATTATTTAAGAAATTTACTTAGCTTTTAGCTATAAAGAAATTAACTTAGTAATTTAATAAATTTTGCAACTTTATTACTAGCTTAACTTTACTAAAAATGTTTACTTAATAACTAAGTTTTATTTTAATTATTAAAAGTTATAAAGCAGCTTGCTTAAAAAACAGTACTAGTATAACGTTTTTATTAGCTTTTTATACTTATAAGTTATTAATATTTAAACTATGCTATTTTATAAGGATTTTTTTGCTTTAGTTAAAGTATAATATAAATAAATAGCTTTTTTTAAAGCTAGAGCTTTTTAGCAAGTAAACTTTAAGTTAATATTTAAGTTTTTTTATAAATATATAGTATATTGCTATAGTAGCGCGCTATATATTAAGTATAATAATAAAAGTAAATTTAAAAAAAAAGTTGTTATAGTAGCTAAGCACTTTAAATATTATATAGCTTATAAGCTAGCTTACTACTTTTAAGTATAAAGCTTTATTAAAAGTAAGCATTGCTTAATTAAAATAACGCTTATAAAAGTAATTAATAAAACTAAAAAAAACTAGCTAAATTACTTAAGCTTTGCTGTTTTAGTAAACAACGTTATTATTTAATATTATAAGTATAGCTTATATAAACTAGTTTATAAACGTTTACTTATTTTGCTAATTAAAAACGTTGTGCTAATATAGTAAGTATTGTAGTAGGATTTAGTTTTTAATTGTACTAATTTAGTAGCGTTAAAAGTAAAGTAATTAAAATATTATATAGAAAACGTTAAATGTATAAAAGAAATTATTACTTTAAAACAAAAAAATAATGTAAACTAATAAAATTAATAAAATGTTTATAAAATTTAGCTTAAAATGTGCGTTAGTAACTTTGTGCTTTTATTTAATATTTTTTTTAAAATTAATAAAAGCAATAATAAAAAGCTTTTATATTAATAAAATAAGCTGTACTAGATTACTAAAGTTATAAGTAATGTATACTATAAGCTTATTAAAATAAATAAATAATAGCTATATAGCTACTATTTTGCAAAATAGCTTTAAGCTTTTTATAAAAATAATAAAAAATACTAAGCACTAAAGAATTTTAACTTAAACTTTTAAACTATTAAGAGTGTTTTTTAAAAAGATAAGCTTATTAATAAGCTAGACTTAAAACTTTTAGTAATAAATAATAACTTTGCTTTAGATTTTTATAAAAACTATAATTACGTTAATAGCTTTTTTAAACTAATAAATATTAACATAGTAGTTATTAATAGCGTTTATAAGTTTAGTATAACGTAAAATTAACTAGATACCTTTATTTATAATACGTTTTTTTTTTAAAAGCTTAGCTAGCACTACTTATTTAATAAATTTTTGTTTTTAGCTTTTTAGTTTTATACTGCTTTAAAAGAAAATAGTAAAGTAACTTTGCAATATAAACATTATGCTAGCTTTTTACTTTTAAAGGCTTTTTGTTTATATTTTTTTTTTTTTAAACCTGTTACTAATTTTTTTTAATTTTATTATTTTTAAATATTTTCTTTATTTATATATTAAAATTAACAACTTGCTTTTAAAAAATATAGCAATAATACTTTTTTTATTTTTTATATTGCTTAAAATAAAAAGTGTGCTTTGCTGCTTTTAACTATTTTTTTTAATATTTTTATTTAATGTTTTAAAATATATGTTTTTGTTTTATTTTTTATATAAATTAACGCAATGCCCGGTTTTTTTAAATATTTTTCCTATTTTCTTGCTCTTTTTTTTTTTATTTTATATATAGTTACTAAAATCTTTTTTTTAAGCTTTGTTTAGTAAACTGTTTACGCGTTAACTATATAAGCTTTTTTAATAATAATATAAATATTAGCTTGTATGCTTTAAGGTTTATAATAAATATAAAGCTTTTAGTTAAATTAAATATTATAAGTTGCTATATTTTAGGAAGTAAATTAACTACGTTATAATAAGTATAAGATGCGCTTTAGACTGTAAACGTATAGTTGCTATAAAAACTACTTTAAAGTTTTAAATTAAAAATATATTTAAAAAACAGCTATATACTTAAGTAAGTGTTTATGTTTAATTTAATAAAACGCTTTTTATAACGTATGTAAGGGATAATATTTAGGCAACCTGTTTATTAGATTAAAAAAGCCTTATATTAATATTAATTTTATAATAAACGTATAAAATATTTACTTTATAGTTTATTATTTTTATTTTTAATATAAACAGGCCTTAGGTTAAAGTTTTCTTTTTTTGCTAAAGCTTTTATAAGCTTAATAATATGTTTTAAAGCATTACTAATAATATAAAAAAATAGGTAAACTAGCTAGCAAATATAATGCTTTTAAGCAATATTGCTAATAACTTTAATTTTTAAAGCTTTAAGTATTTTTTATATATTAGCACTTGCTTAATTAATAAAAAGTTAATACAATGCTTTTACTTTTTACTATTTAGGACTAAAAACAGTTTTTTTGTTTTTTTTTATAACTAGCTAAGCTTTGCTTATTTTTTTAGCTAAGCTTAGCAACTATTTTTTGTAAGCAATGTTAGTATTAAGGTTTTTGTTAATTATGCAGTTTATATTAGCATCGCTTTTATTTGTTTTTTTAAGTTTTAAAGTATTTATAGTAAGGCGTAGCGTTAATTTTAAAACAATAAAGTAGCAAGAAATATTTAAAAACTTAAAGAAAAAGTAGCAAGAAATATTTAAGAACTTAAAAAAGAAGTAAAAGGGCAAGAAAAGGGAAGGCTAGCTTTTTAATACTTTTTTTACTGCTTTTTTAGCAAAGGCTTGCGTTAGCTTAATAAATTATAAATAATATATAATTTTAAGTTGTTACTAATAAGCTAGCTTTGTAAAAATTGTTTAATTTAATAAGTAAATACTTAAAAATTATAAGTGCGTTATAATAATTTATATTTATAGCTTTAAGTATTTAATAAAGCAAAATTTATTAGGTTTTTTTACTTTAATTTATTATAAAAAGGACTTAAAGAAAATATTTACTATAATTTTATTTGCTTATAGCATGCTATACTTATAAAAAACAGCTTGTAGACTTACTTTTGTTTTTTTAATTTGTTTTTATACTTATACTTTTTTCTTTTTTTTTAAAACTTTTATTTTTACTTTTTTATTTTTAATTTGCTTAGTATTATTGTTTACTTTATATATTTAATTTATTGCCTTTGCGCTATAGCAAACTAGATTTTAGTACTTAAAAAGCTAGCTTTATAAAAGCTTTTAGCTTTTATTTATTTTTAAAAACTTTTATTTGCGCTTGTAAGTATTTAGTAGGCTTACTTTAAGCGTATTAACTTGTTGCTAAGCTATATAGAACTATAAGGATTTTTAAGCAGTAAAGATATTAGCAATAATAAAATTAACTGCTTGCTTTTTAATAAAGAGTGCTTAGATTTTATTTTTTAAAAAATATGGCAAAAAAAAATATTTAGCTTTTAGCTTAGCATACTAGTTAAGCACTACTACTATAAATAGCTTTTAAGCAGCAAAATTATAGCAGGCATTTATTTAACTTTAAAGAACTAACTTAATATTTTAATTAAAAATATGTTTAGCTAGGCTATAAGCATATTTTAAAACTTTTTACTTAAGTTTTTTAGTAGCTACTTAAAAAAATAATTGTAGCAATAATTTAAAAAAAATATAATTAATATAAAGCTTTTAGTTTTAAGAAAACATATTAGTAGCAATTATTAAATTTTTATTATAGTTAAGCTTTATTAGTAAAGAGCTTATATATTTAATTTAATAAGCTAGGCTTTTATTTTTAAATATATGTAAGCAATAAAGCTTTTAGTAAATATTTAGCTATTAAAAACATATAAAGCTTTTAAATATTTTAGTTTTTTTTTTTTTTATAATTAAGGTAATAGTTAGTTATATAAATACTTTTGCTTTATAGCTTTAATTACTTTTGTTAAGGTTTTAAATAATATAATTAACTTAATATTTAACTAAGCTTTTAAAGTAAACCTGTTAGTATTTGTTTTATTAGTTATATAGTTAGTAACTAAATATAAAGTTATGTTAAAATAAAAAGGCTTAGTGCTTATATTAGCTATACTTTAATAAGCTTTGCTAACTTTACTAACTATACTGTTTATGCTTAACCTAATAATTTTTAATGCTTTTACTAAGTTAGCTTAAGATTTAGATTTTAAAAGACTACTTACTAAAATATATACTATATAATTATATAAAAGCACGCTTGCTTTTTTATAAATAAAGCAAATTTTTAATTTTAATATTAATATTTTATACTTTATAAAACTAAATACTAACAGCTTTTATAGCTTTGTAAACTTATATAATAAAAATAGCAATATAATATAGTACTAATATAAGCTAAGGCACTTAATTAATATAGCGCTTAAGATTTGCTATTAAAAGTAGCTTATTAATAAAGAAGTAGTAGTTATTATAAAATATTTTATAAAAAGCTATTATTTTAACTTTTGCTTTAAGTACTTTATTATAGCTATTAAACTTATATAAAAGGTTTATTTTATAAAAACTTAAGCTTAAAATAAAGTTATTTATAACTTATAGTAAAAAGCTAGTGTTTATAAATAAATGCTAGCTTATTTTATTTTAAAGTATTATAAAAAGCTTTATTAGTATATTATAGTAGTTAACTATAATTAAAAAGCAGCGTTTATTATTAATAGTTTAAATACGTTTAAATAAAGTATTAAGCGTATTAAAAAAAAACTGTACTAAGTATACTTAACTATTTTTAACGCATTGCTTATTTTAAAATACGTTGTAGTAGTGCCCTTATTAATATAGCATAAAGGCTAAGAATGTAAAATATTTAGTATTATTTACGTAGTTTATTTGTTTAAGGTTTTAAACTAGCTTACTTTTTTAACTGCTAGCACTTACAATAATTATTAACCTTAAAATACGGCTACTTTATTAACAGCACTTAAAACTATAGCTAAAATTTGTTTTACTAAATAAAAAATTGCATTAGTAAAGCTAAATTAATAAAAGGCCTTATAATTTTAAACCTTTATAATAATTATAACTAAGTTTACTAGACTAAATATATAAAGTACTTTAAAAGCTTTGCTACAATTTTTAGCTAGTATAGTTTTAGTTACTTTTTTATAAAAAAATACTAAAGCAATAAGTATTTTATTTAAAGCATTAATAGTACGCTTATTAAGTAAAAAGCTTTTTGTTAATAGTAGTTATAATTAAAGTTTAAAAGTTTTGCTAGCTAAGAAGCTTTAAAAAAAAGCATAACAATATTTAACTTATTATAAGCTTTATAGCTTTTTTATAAAAGTAAAAAAGTACGTACTTAAATTTACTATTAAAAATATTATATTATAGTAATGTTAGCAAAGTATACTAAAGCAATTTGCTGCTAATATAAGTCTAGGTTTAGCTACTACTTTATATTATAAAGTTAATAAAACTTTTTTTTAATATGCAACTTGCTTTTAGCTTATTTATTTTTGTAAATAAAAAGGTTAAGCATAGTACTGCGTAAATATAGTAGCTTTTAACGCTATAATAGCTAAAGCAAAATTTTAGCAGCTAAAGTAAGCTACTACTAAGGCTAATAATAGGCAATTTTAATAAATAAAACCTTTAATAGCTTTAAATAGCTATAAAAGGCCTATTAAATAATAAAACAATAAGGCATTGTGTTAATTTTACTAAAAAAAAAAGTTTTTATAATATGTTAATTTATTTTAGCTTTAAAATGCTAAAGATGGCAACCTTTTTAGCTAAAAAAAATTATAACATAATTAGTATGCATACTAGTTATGCTTTACGTTATAGGGTAGCTATAAGATTAAAAGGGGCTAGCTTAATTTTTGTTTTTATATATATAGCTATTATTTTCGCGTTGCTTTTTAAACCTAAATACCTAGCTATTTATTGTATATACAATACACTAAGTTATGCTTTTCGGGATACCTTTATAAAGCTGTAATTAATGTAAAGCCCTTAAAACCTAGTTAATACGTCTACTCTAGCTAGGCCTCTTTTAGTGTAAAGTTAAAGTAATCTTTAGAAATCTTCAATTTTCATTATAATATAACCTAGTTATGCTATTAGTTTTTTTTTAACTACTTAAACAGCTTTTTTTTATTTTGTTTAAAAAGGTTTTATGTTATATAGTTTAACTGCATAATTAGTAATTAGTATATTTAGTATTGTGTTGCTATATTTTTAATATTAGCTAAATAGGTATACGTTTATAATGCTTAAAAATATAAAAATATAATAATATAGTAGTAGTATATATGCTTTAAATAAGCTAATAAAAAAACGATTATTTATTTTTTTAGCTTTTTATAATTTAATAGGGTATATAGTATTATTTTTTTTATATAAAGTGCTGTGCTGTTTTTAAATAAATGTGTATAGTAGTATATATAAAAAAAAAAAAAGTATATAAGTAGTTTTAAATAAGTTGTTATTAGTAGTGCTGCTTACTTAATAAAAATAGTATATAATATATATTTTTATTGTAATTTTTATATTTTTTTAGGTATAGTAAATAAATATGTATAGTTATAAGTTACTAAAAAAAAAACAAGCTTTATATTATATACTTAAAATAATATAAGCAATAGCTTAAATATTTTAAAACGCTTTAAGTATTATATAAAGCAAGTTTTTTTAAAGTTATAAAGCTTTTTAAATATATTAAATATTAAATATAAAAAGTAACGTAAGCTATTAAGTTATTATTAGTATATAAAGTTATATAGCTTTTTTATATATATATAGTAATATATAATATAATATATTAAGGTGCCTTTGTAATATACGTATATATATACTTTAATAAAAACTTAAAAAGGTATTATAAGTTATAAGTAGTTTATAAGTAGATTTTTATATATTTAATATATTTTTTTTTATTTTATATACGTACTTTAGTTTAAATATATTAGTTTATATAAGTAAATGTTTTTTTTTATATTTATATATAAAGTTTTTAGCTAAACGTTTTTTATTAAAGCTTTTAGTATATATAGCTACTATAATAGTAGTAAAAAAAAAGCAAAATATATATATAAAAGTAAAAATATATATAATTAAAATAATATATAAGTTTTTATAGTTAAAGCGCTGTATTTATGCTTAGTAAGTTGTTTTTTATATAAATTTAATAGTTTGCTAGTCTTAGTATTAAGCAATGCTTTTAGTTAATTTATATATTAGTTTACTTTTAAAATTAAAAGTTAAGATTTTTTATTATATTATATAGTATACTATATAAGTGTTTTATTTTTTAAAAAGCTTACTACTTTAAAAAGTTTATATAGTAAATGTTTTATTAATTTAATTAAAGTAAAATAATTAAATTAAATATTAATAAAAAAAAGTTTTGCTATATTGCTAAAGCTATTAATTAGTATAAAAAGTGCTGCGTTATAAAATAATTAAGTAGTAATAGTAATAAAAAAAAAACTAATTATTATTTAAACTACTTAGTAAAAACTATTATACTATTACTATTAATTTTATTATAGTAAATAAAGCATTTTTATAGTAATAGTTTTTAATATTATAATTAAGTTATAGTAAACTTTTAAACTTAAAACACTTAAAGATTTTTTTTTTATAATTATTTTAAGTTTTTAAATTACTTTTTTATAAGTAGCAAAGTATTTTTTTTTTATAAAGTTGTTATTATTATGTTTAGTATAAAAAGCATAATTTAAATTATATTTTAATATAGCTTGTACTAAAAAAAAACTAATTTTATATTTATATTTTTTTTTAAAGCTTTATTTTGTTTTAATATATATTTTGTTTTTTATATTTATAATATTATCCTTACTTTAATTATTTTTATTATTAATATTTATAGTAACGTAATAAGTATACTATTATAGCTATATATTTTAAACGTAAGCTAAGTATATATTGTTATTAATTAAATAATATAAGTAGCAGCTTATAAAAAAAGCAGTGCTAAAAGTATTTATATATTTATTAAAATAGTTAGTAACCTTATTTTTAGCAATAAAAATTAAAAAAGTATAAAAGTATATTTAGTTGCTTTAAAGCTTATATATAAACTATTAAACGTTTTTTATATTAGTTTTAAAGTATAAATTAATATAAATACAAAAGTTTTTAAATAAAAGTTTTAAAACTTTTTATTTAGCATTTTATATATTTTAGTTAGCTTAAAAAGTTATATTAGCTATATTAAAATAACTTACGTTATTTGCTACTTTAAGTAGCATTGCTTATATATTAAGCTTATTTTAAATTTATAAGTATACGTTATTATATTTAATAATAATAAGCAATTTGCCTAAGTTAAAACGTACTATGTTTAAAAAGTTTAAAGTCTTTGCTTATATAAAAAAAGCTATACTAAAGTAATTAATAGTAAACATATTTAAATTTAGCTATAATAGTAATTAAGTATTTATATATAATAGTATTTAAGTAAAGTTAAAAGCTATATAAATTAAATAGTATAATATAAATATATATATTTATATAGCTAAAATATATAGTATAACTATAATTAAATAAAAAAACGCGTTTAAAAGTAACTTAAATTTATATTTACTAACTTTTTTTTATATAAAAGCTTTAAAAATTAAATTTATAAAATTAGTACATAGTAATAAGTATAAAAATTAAAATAAAGGTGCTAAAAGTTTATAATAATAGTATAAATATTAAATACTAGTAAATTAAGCATTTAAGGTTAAATATACTTTAGTAGTGCTTAATTTAGCATAGTAGCCTTATTATACAAATAAAATTAAAACTTTGTTAGTTTTATAAATATAATATAAGTTTTTTTATATAAAATTGTTTATAACTAGTTAAATTAAAATAGTATAGTAAGTTATATATTTAAACAATTAATATTGTTTAAAAAGTTATATTATAAAATAGTTTTTATAATTTTTTAAACGTTGTTTTATATAAAAATAATTGCTAATATATTATTATATAAGCAGCAGCTATTATTTTTAAGCATATTTTAATTTATAGTTTAAAAATTTATTTTTATATATATTATAGCTTAAAAAAACAATAAAATAAGTAGTTTAGTTTTAACGTTTTTTTTTGCTATTTATAATATTATTAGTTTAGTAATATTATATTTGTTTTTAAATATATACTTAGCAGTATAGTTATTACTTATATGCTAGCTATTATTTTAAGTTTTTAATAAATTTATAAATGCTAAAATACCTAGGCAATAAAAGTATAAAATATAAAAATAGTAAAGTGTTTAAAGTATTGTTTTTTTTAATTTTAGCTATAGTAGCTTTTTTTTTATATTAGTCTGCTATAATAATAGCAATTTTTAATATTTACTTATTTTTTTAAGTTAAAGCATATTTATATAAGTTTTTTATAGTTTTATTAAAAAGTATATAAAATATTAAGCTTAAAAGCTATTTATTTTATTATTTTTTAGTTTTATTTTAGTAATAAAAAAATAGTTTTTTTTTATTTTATTACTATTGTTTTTGTTTATAAAGTTATTTAAACTATAAAAGTTATATAGTTTTTTAAATTTATTTAAACTTAAAAAGTTTTTTAAACTTAAATAATTATTTTAATATAAAAAAATTTTTAAACTAATAAAATTAGTTATATATATAAAGTTTTTTAAATATAAAAAGTTATTAAAATTTATAAAGTTATTAAAACTTAAAAAATTATTAAAAACTACTTACTTTTTTAAAGTTAAAAAGCTATTTAAATTAGCAAAGTTGCTTAGCTTTATATAGTTAATTAAGTTTAATAAGTTTTTAAAACTTATAAACTTATTAATATTTTAATAGTTGCTTTAGCTTAAAAAATTATATATATATAATATATTATATATATAATAGCTATATTACTTTGCTTGTTTGCTTTAAAAAAAAAAGAGCATAAAATATTGTTTAGTTTAGCAGCTAAAATAGTAAATAGCAAAAAAAACTAGCTTAAAAACAAAAACGTTATAATAACTACTTTAAAATAAAACATTATGTTTTTTATAATAAGTAGTATATAAAAAAGTATACGCTTAAATATATATAAAAAATCTTTAAAAAGCTATTAAGTTAAGCTAAGTTAACTTTACTAAGTAAGCGTATATAAATATAAGCCTTTTAAATAAATAGTAAGCTACAAGCGTCTTATTTTACTACGTTTATATTATATACTAAATATAATTTTATATAAGTATAGGCTATCTTTTTAATTAAGCTAAAAATAGTAGTAAAAAGTAGTTTATATATATTATAAGTATTTAAAATATTAACTTTAATAATTTTATTTTTTACTATTAGTAATAGTTTACTTATAATATTAAAAGCTATAAAGTACTTTTTATAAAGCTTAGCACGCTAATATACAAATATTAATATGCTAAGTATTGCTAAGCATAAAAAGTGTACTAAAGTACTTTTTTTACTTATTTTATAATAGTATTGCTATAATACGTAGTTTTTTATATAGTGTTTTTAAATAAAGCTATATTATTTAATAATATTATTTTATTATTTTTATTATTACTATACTATATTTTATTTACGCGCTATAAAGTGCTTATATATAATTAATTTTAGCTATAGTTCTAAGCCTATATTGCTATTTTTATTTTATATAATCTTTTTTTATTTTTTTTTTTTATATAGTAAAGCTTTTTATATAAAAGTGTTTTATAAGATTTTATTTCTTTAAAAAAATAGTATATTTTTATTAAATTATTATAAGCGTTATAAAAAGTCTTAAAAGTTATATTAGTTATATTATAATACTATAATAGTTTTTATTACTTACTTTTTTTTATTTAATTTTGCTACAGCTTATATTTTTATATTAGTTATTTATATAAGGT
Source organism: Poronia punctata (assembly GCA_022579005.1). Taxonomy (NCBI): domain Eukaryota; kingdom Fungi; phylum Ascomycota; class Sordariomycetes; order Xylariales; family Xylariaceae; genus Poronia; species Poronia punctata. The sequence continues at coordinate 11,784 of MU401835.1, forward strand.
TTATTATTATATAATAATTTATATATTATAAGTTAAGCATAATACTTAATATTTTATATATTAAAATAAAAATCTTATTTAAATTATTTTTTTTGCACTATTTATTAATATTATTTATTATTATACTTTAGTTATATAATAAATAATTATTTATTATAGCTTTTGTTTTTTTATTACTAATTAAAATTTAAATATTATAATTATTATACTTTTAAGCTAAAAGCACTTATATAATAAATACTAAAACTAGTATATTTATTAGCATTATTATATACTATATATTAATACTGTTTATTAATTTAAAATTATTTAAAATAGCAGCTTTTATTAATATAATATTATTTTATTAATAAACTTATATAGCATTTTAAATTTTACTAATTATTGCTTTAGTTTAGTACAGTATAAGCAAAGCTTTAACTTTTTTAATTACTTTACTATTATAAATTAGTTATAATTAGTTTTATAATATATACTATAAGCGTTTACGCTTTATTTGTTAATTAGTACGCTACTTATTATTTTATTCTTTATAATTTTATAAAATACTAACTATATAATATATAAGTATATACTAGCTTACTTAAAAATAATCTAAGCTTTGCTTATTTTTTTACTAATTTTTTTTACTATAGTTTTAAAGTTGTTTATATTAAAAAAGTTTATTTTAATAGCTTATTATTTTAGTTTTAATTTTTTTTAACTATTAAAGTTTTACTTATTTTTTTTTTTTTATAGTAAGCGTTGCACATTATATTAAACAGCTACAATTATGCTATAAAAAGCTATATGTTTTTTTTTTCTTATATTAGGCAATTAATAAGTTTAACTTTAATCTTCTAGCTACCTTTGCTTATTAGTTTACTTTTAAATTTATTAAAAATGCTATATACTATTATAATTTAAAGTATTACTTTTTTATTTAAAAGTTTAAAGTTTACTATACGTTTTTTTATAAACTTTTAAACTTTATAATTTATTTGCTGCTTTAAATTTTTTTAAATATATAAGTAGCTGCTTTAAAAGGTCTTTAGCTTTTTATTGCTTATAATATATTTAAAATTTATAAGTTTTCTATTTTTTTTTTATATTTAACAATATAGTATACTATTTATTTTAGCTACGCTAGCTTATTTATTAATATTAAAGCAAAAATAGTAAACGCTACTAGTTTAATTGCTACTATTTTTTATAGCTTTAATAGCAACTAAAAAAGTTAAGTTTTATTATTAAAATTATACTTAAAATATTAATAAGCTTTGTTAAAAAGTATAAAAGACTTGCTAAGTAAATATACTTTATTATACCTTTTTTATTAAATTTTAAATTTATTTTAATATATTAGCTATATAAAAGTAAAATTAGTTTTTTTTACTAACTACTTAATTTTTAAGCTACTTTTTATTATTCTTATTTATTAAGCTGCCTATAGTTACCTTTGCCTAGCTTTTATTATAGCATAGTTTTAAGTTTTTTTTATAAAATATATAATATATAAATATATTTAATAAGTTTGCTACTAAGTCCTTATAGTTAATAAATTTTTAAAACTTTTTAACTTACTAGTTTATTGCTAATAATAGCACTATATATATTATTAATAAAGCTTATATTATTATTATAATTTTATATAAATTACTAAATAAAATATAAATATATTGTGTTAAATAAAAACTTATTTTTTTTAAGTAGCTTTAGCTATAGTTTAGTATATTTAAAGCTAAATATTGTTAATAAGCAGTTATAGTTTTTTAAAAATTAATATTATTTAATTTCTTTATAGCCCTTTATAATTGTTAAAAATATAGCCTAAATACTTAAAACTTTTACTATCTTACTTAGGCTTATAGTATTTTTTAAACTGCTATATTTTAAGTTACGTATAAATAAGTACGTTATATTTTAGCGCCTTGCAAAATAAGTAGTATAAGTATATATATAATTTAAAAAAAAAAAAATCTAAATTTACGTTATTTACTAAGCATTTATATATTTTAAATAAATTTTATTAATTTTTTTTACTACTTTTACCTTTTTCTTTTTTAATAAAAAGTTTTAATATATTTAAAGTTACTTATAAAATTAACTATTATAGTAATATACTTTTTTTTAGTATTTAAAGTATTAAATATGCAAAATAAACTTATAATCTTACAATATTTTAATAATATTGTTATTATAGTATATTGCTACTAGTAGCCTATAGTAAATTATTATTTAATATCTTTTATTTAAGTTTTTTTGTTTTTTATATTTAGTTTTGTTTAATTTTTTTTTAATTATCTTATTTTTTTACTTTTTAGTTTAAGCTTTAGTTGTTTAAAATATAGCTATTAAGTTTTAATTAATTTTATATAAATTTTAAGTTAAGTATTTTAAGTTATTTTATTATACTTATTTACATACTTCTTATATAATAAGCTTTATTAATATAAATAGTAAATTATTTTAATTATTATATTTACCTTTTTTTTTTAGTAGCATAAAGCTATTTTACTATACAACTTTTATTATAATATATAAAAAAAGTATAACTATTAATTTTATATAAAGCTATTACAAGTTTTAAAACTTTTTACGTTAAAAATTGTATATATAATATTTAATTAAGCTAGTAGTTTAAAGTAAACTAATAAGCTAGTTTTTTTATATTTTAGTTTAATAGGTTTTATATTATAAAGCTAAATTCTTTTAATTAAGTTTTTAATATTTTACTTTATATAGTTTAATTTTAGTAGTAGTAAAGTAAATATTAAATAAGTTTAGTAAAGCAATAGTTAAATAAAAAGCTTATAATTAAATATAAACTGCTTATATAAAAAGTTAGCTTAAAGTATAATATAAAGTTTATTATTATTGCTTTTATTTAGTTATACTAAGTTAAACTAAAGTTAATAAGTAATAAAATTAAGTAAGCTAAAGTAAGTATTAAATAATATAGATTTTTATAATATAAAATATTTTATATACTATAAGTAAAAATATAAGTTTTATAGTAAAAAATATATATTTATTATATTAAGTATATTTTAAGCATAAAGCACGTTTATACTTTTAAAAAATATATAAAAGTTAATTAAGTTATTTATATTTTTGCTTATATTTTATTATTAATATAATTAAGTTTAAATTTTAAAAAGTTATATATATAGTAGTTATAAATATTAAAGCTAGTAAAGCTTTTTATTATATATAGTTATTTATTAGCAAAAGTGCTTTAAAAAAATAAAAATAAAAGGGGAAAAGTAGCAGTTAAGCAAAAATTAAAATAAATATAATATTTAAATTTAAATTAATAATAGCTTTTAAATATAAAGCATATAGCTTAAAAATATAAATAAAATATATATAATAATATTGTTTGCTTAAAAACATATTAGTATAAGCAAAGGTAGCTATAAAAAGTAAGTTTTAAAAGTTTATAATTAAGTTTAAAAACTTGCTGCTAAGATTTTAAAAAAAGCAGTTAATATTTATACTATATTAGTAAATTACTATATATAAGTATAGTAATTAAAATATAGTATATAAAGTTTTTTATTTTATATAAAAATAATTATTAGTAAAGCTTAAATTATATAGCATTATGTTTTTATATAAAATTTTTTAATATTTTATTATAAATTACTTTAGTAACTACTTTAAATCTTTTTTTTAAAGCATTAAATTATAATTAAAGCATAGTATATTACTATTTACATAATTTAGTTAAATAACTAAAATTTAAAGTTGCTAACTATTTTATATTTTTTTTACTAATATTTAAAGTGCTTTTTAGCATATATAAAATATATTTTATATAGTTTATATTATTATAAACTAGCAACAATTTATTTAATATTTTTATAGCTTTTTAATATATCTTATAAAGTTAAAGCAATAGCTTAGCAATATAATATATTTTAAGTTGCTATTAAATATTTTAGTAAACAATAACAAATTATACTTTTAGCTTAATTAAAAGCAAGTAGTTAGTAGTAATAAAAATTTATTATTTAAAAGTTTTATATTGCTAATTAATATATATAAAAATAAAAGCAAAAAACAAAATAGTATATATACTTTATATTTATAAACAAACTTATTTATATTTACTATAGTTTATAGTTCTTATTATATTAATACATTTTTAATATATATAAAAAATATAAAGTAATATAATTATACTTATTAATAAAATATTTAATATTAAATATTAGTAGTATTAAATAAAAGAAATATAAAGTATTTTAGCGCTTATTTTTTTATAATATACAATAGCAATTAGTATTGCGTTAATAAAAGCTGCTTATATTAAAAGTAAAATGTTAATTATTAATATATGCAGTTAAGTTTTTTAAAAAAAAAAACATATTAAAAAAACTACCTAACTTATATTTATTATATTATAATATATATTATAATAATAATACTATGCTAAAAAAGTTTATTATTTTTAATTTTTTTTTATAGTTTTATTATATTTACTAGTAAAATAAAATCCTTTATTTAACTAAAATTTAAAATAAAAAAAAATACTATAATACTACTTATATAACGCCTTATTATACTAGCTTTATAAACTAGCACATTTATTTTACAAAATAGTTTATATTAAAATTAGCGCTATATAAAACAAAATAAAGTCGTTACCTAACTTACTTAATAGCAACTATATATTTAGTTTAGCAGTACTATTTTTAGTCTATTTTCTTATATTTTTTATATTAAAAGTTAGCTAAAGAAAATTATTTTTAATAGCTTTTTATATAATAATAGTTAGCTATATATAGTATTATTATTTTATAAGTTTACTTACTAAGCAGTACTTATATAAATACTAAGTTATTATTATTTAAAAAGTAATTAGCAAATAAACTTTTATTATTATTTTTAATAGTTAAACTACTAGCTATAGCTAATAGCTTAACTTTAAAAAGATTTTTTTTTATAATAGCTTTTATTTTAAACTAATTAAACTATATATTAAAAGCAGCTACCTAGCTAACAATATAAGCTTTTAATAGCGTATTTAATATTTTACTAGCTTTATTAAAATTATAACTAATATATTAAAAATTTATAGTAAAATAAATAACGTAAATAAAAACCTGCTTTATAATAGTGCCTTTTTTATAGCTACTATTAATTATATATTTTTGCTTAATTATATTAATAATCTTTTTTATAAAATATAAAAAATTACTATTTTTAATTTATAGTAAGCAGCTTATATTTATATTAAAAAAAAGCTTATACTTTTTAAAAAAGCTACAGTTTAATAATAAAAACGTATATAATATAACTACTTTTTTATTTAAGCTATATAATTTATTTTTTTAGCTATAATTTAAAAAGTACTTAAATTTAAAAAAAAGCCTTTTTTTTAGCAAATAAGGCCAAGTTTTTTATATTTATAGTATAAATGTTTATTTTTAGTCTTTTTACTACTTTTTTAATACTATAGCAATAAACGCTATATAATCTAAGCAATATAAGCTTTTTTTTTAAAGCAAAAAGTAATAATTAAAAGCTTTAATATTTATTAATAAATTTTAGTATTATATAATATAAAAAAAAACATACTATACTATACTTTTTTTTTAAATTAATAAAAGCGTTTTTTAATTTATTAATATAAAACTAAAAAGCTTTGCAACATTAAAAGTATTTATAAAAAAAAATTTTACTTAACTTTATACTATAAGCACGTCTTTTATAGCTTATATAAAAACTAAGTTTAACTAAAAATAAATAAAAAACAAAATTATAGTAGCATTTATATAGTTAAACAAATTATTAAAAAAAATTTTATACTTTTTAAAAGCAGCATATATAAACAAAATTATATTATTATTTTTAAACATAATAAACTATTAGTTTTTATTAAGCAATATAGCAGCTTTAATCTTTTTAACTAAATATATAAAAATTTTAGGTTAAGCGCAATTATGCTATTTTAAAAAACTTAATAAAGCTGTTATAAACAAGAACATAGTAGTTAACTATAAAAAAAATATAAAAAAGTAAACAAAAAAAGTTTAAAAAAAAAAAGTTAATAAAAAGTTTAATAATAATAATATTATAAAAAATATATTTTAACATAGTAATTCTAATAATATAATTATATATTATATAGCAAAGTAAATACAATACTAAACTTGCATTTTTAAAATTTAATATATATATAAGTATATAAGCTATATAATATAATATATATAACTATAAACAATCTTATAAAGTATAAAGGTGTAAATATTTATTATAAATAAAAAGGTTTAAATATTATAATAAATAGCTAAATTACTTATTAAAATAAAATATAAATTAGTACGTAGCATAAAATATAGCTTAAAATACTTTTAAATATAAAAATAATTAAACTAAATAAGTTTATAATTACTTTTTAAATTTTTTTAAAAAAAAACTTTAATTAGTTTATATAAGCATATTTTTTTAATTAAGTATAAACTGCTTATATAAGTTAAAAAAACTAAAGTAATAAGCAAAGCTATTTTATACTATAATAATATAATATATAGTTTATTAAGTTATAAAAAAGTAGTTAGCTTTAAATTAACAACATATTATTTACTAATAAGTAGTAATTAAAAAATATTAGGTTAGGTTTATAGCTTTTTATACTTATTTTATAGCGTTATTTATTTACTTATTATATAAAAGTAAGTAATAAATAAAAGCTATAAAAAAAGGTTAAGTTAGCTAAAATAGCTTTTATTAGTATTATATTTAAATTTATTAAGTAAATATATATTGTTTATAATTTATAATATAAACTATTAATTATTAAATTAGGCCTTAATAGCTAAAATCTTGCGCTTAATTTTTAGCTTTGCTACTATTAGTATAAACAATATTAGTATTTAGTTAACATTAGTGCTTAATACCTTTAGTTTATTTAAAACGCCTTTATAAAGATTTTTAAAATTCCTTTTTTTGCAATATAAGCTAGTTAGCAAGTAAAAATGCTTATAAAGTATAGTACAATTTAATAAAAGACTATTTTAAGTATTATATAATACTAATTAGTATAGTATAAGTTAGTTGCTAATTATAAAAGCATATAAAGTATTATAATGCTTACTAAGTTTTTATTAAAAAGATTATATAATAATAAAGCATATTAGCAATTATAAGTTACTAAATTTATAAATATATAAAGTAAAATAAAGTTTAAGTTAAGTTTAATATAAATATTATATTATAACTAAATAAACTAATATAAGTAAGTTATTAATAATAAAAATGTAAGCGTTATTAAAAAGCTAAACTAAAGTTTAATATAAAAACTAAATAATAAGTAATAAAAATAGCAAAAGTTAGTAGTAGGTTATAAAAGCAAGCAAAGTATTATAAAGTATAGCTAAAGTTTATTATAATTATATTTATTTTTAGCAATAGCTAGTATAGTTGCTAAGCAACGTATATAAAATATTATACATTTATTATAAGTTTTTTATAAAATTTAATAGCTTAGTAAAAGGTTTTAATTTTTTTTATACAAAGTATAAACTGCTGCTTTATAAGTAAGGCCTATATAGTTATTATTATTATGTTTATAATATTATATTATTTTTATATTATAATTATTATAAGCTTATACGTTTAGTATTAAGCATTATATTATTACAAATTAATTTATAGTATTTTATGTTTTTATATTAAGTTTTTTTAATTAATTTAAAGCTTTTTTATATTTTTAAAATATTTGTAAATTAAAGTAATAATGCAAGTTAACCTATATAAAAAAGTTTAAGCCTTATTTTATAGTTAGTTTAAATAACTAAATATAAGTACTTATAAATATACCTTTTTTTATTTTATTGCTACTAATGTTAATATATACCTTATTATACGTTTGCTTTTAAGCTTTATAGTATATAATAAAAAAAGTTAGCATTAATAGTAAGCTATATTTAAAAAAAGGCCTAATTAAAAATATTATATTTAAAAATATACTAAAGCTTTAAGCGTATAAACTTTATAAAAATACTAGCAAAACTTTAAAAAGTAAACTACTAAGTTAAAAATGCTACGTTATAATTAATAATATAAAGCAAGCTTATAAAAGCCTAGTAATAATTATAATTTTAAAACTTAACTTATATATATATATATTAGTATTAAATAAAAAGCTTATAACTTTATACTTAGCTTTATTAATAATTTTTAAACTTTAAAACTTATTTTATATAATAAATACTAGTATATTATAAGTAATTAGCATATAAGTAAAAATTTTAGTAAAGCTATTATTTATTTATAAAAAGGCTTTTTTTAGTACTTTATTATATTATGCTTATTTTACTAGTTTATACTTTATAAAAAATATAAATAAAATTTAGTTATAACGTTTAGCAAATTATATAGCTTTTTATAAATTAAAGCTATAACAAATTTAGTTTAATAAAATTAAAGCTTTTATAGTCTTATTTAATTTAATTATTTTAAGCGTTGCAACTTTTTTATTAAAATATATTATATTTTTAATTATTTAGTTTTTTATATATAGCCTATAAAGTAATATAGCATAAAATATATTAAAATTCTATATTTATTAATTTAATATAACTACTATAGTAAATTTCTTTTATAATTAGTATTTTAAGTACTGCTTATTTTTTTTTAATTTTCCTTTAACGTTGTAAAATTTCTTGCTAGTTTTTAACTATTTATTAACTAAAGTAAATAAAAATAAAAATATAAAAAATATGCTTTATATAAGGCTAAACTAGTAAAAATTGCTATAAAAAATTATTATAAGTATACTGCTAAATTTTTTATATAGTTATTTTTTAGCACGTTATAATTATAAGTATATATTATATAGGTTAACGCTAAATATTATACTATATTTATTAATAACTGTTGGTCTGGCTAGGGGTTAATATGATTACAACACGTTACTATTTGTAGTACTATATTAACTTTATTAATAAAAGGGAAAAGGAAGTCATAAGGACTTTTTTTAGCAAGTCTTATATAGCTATAAAAGTCTGCAGTCAATCAAGACCTATTAGCGATACAAAAGAAATACGTATACCTTACGTATTTAATACGTAAAGAACGCGTACTTTTTATATACTAGTTACGTACTATGTACGTACACTGCGCATATACTTTTTTAATAAAGTAAGTTTAACGCAATTTATAATAAATATGTAAAAAACTAAATATTTATGTTTATAAAATATTTACGTTTTAATAGTCTTAATGTAGTTAATAAGGTTAAAGGTATTAAAAAAGATTTTAATACTTACTATTTTTCTTTTAACTACATTCTTATTTTTTTATACCTTCGTCTTTAATTTGTAAGCGATCTACTATTACCTTAATTTTTATTTGTATTTAATTTGTTATAATAAAGGACTTAAGTGCTTAGTTAAAAGTCTTTTTTATAAACAAATTTACAAGGTTATCTTTTTTATTAATTTAACGTACCTTTACAATTTCCTTTTTTTTATAAGATTTTTATAGCAATATTATATTAATTATAAGGCGTTTTTCTTACGTACTTCTAAGTTTTATAAAATACTAATAAAGCGACTTAAAATCGGTATAAAGTACTAAAGAAATTAAAAGTAATTTAAGTACTTTAAAAATTAAGTATAAAGTAGTACGTAAAGCAATAGCGCTGTTAACTTTGTTAACTATATTATATAGTTTACTAGCAAAAACAAATTAAATAATATGCTTATATTTACTTAAGTTTTAGTATATAATATTGCTAGTAATTTTATATTTATTTTGCTTATAATTTAAAATCGATTTAGTAGCAAAAATAATAATAAAACTAATTTAAAAACTTAAGTTAGTATTGTTAGTAAATAATCTATTTATAAAAATAAATAGCTTTGCTTTTGTTAAGTTTAAAAGTATATACGTTAATTTATAGTGTTTATTTTTAATTTACTAGTTAATTTGCTTGTTTAACGCTTAAATATTGTCTTTTATAAGTTTAGTAACTTGTACAGCTGTTAATAAGTTAAATATAGCTTTAAGTTAACATATACTGCTAATATATGCACTATGTGCCTTTTAATTAACGTATTGCTAAAAAGCATTAACTAAAACAAGGTTAATTTTAGTTAAATTTTTTGCTTAACCTTTTTACGTAAAAATTACTTTTTTATTTTAAAAAGTAACTTTTGCACTATTAAACTTAATAGCTTATTTTTTATTAAAAAATTGCTTTAGTTTTGCTTTAAATTTAGCTTTAAAAAGTTTGCTTTTTTTTTTAGCTAAAAACGCTAGTATAGCAAATAATAAAGTATTATTTATTTATATTATAATAATACTAAATTTATTATATTTGCTTTTTATAAACAGTAAGCAAAGGTTATAAGTTAATATTATTATTTTAAGTTAATTTTAGTAGTGTTTGTAATAAGTTTAAAACTAGTATAAACTAGATTTAGCTAAACTATAAAAAGGGCAAAGTAACTAAAAAATAGTACCTTTAAAGTACTTCTTTTTAAGTTTAATAAGTAAACATATATATATAATATAAAAAAAAGTATTTTTTAACTATATATATACTTATATAATGTCTTTTAGCTTATTATAAGCGTTATAGTTTTAAATTAAAAATAGTGCAAGTATAAGTATAACTTGTTAACTTATTTATTAAATAGTTAAAGCTTAACATAAAACCGTCTTTTTTTTATAGTTATTGTAGCTTTAAACTACTAGTTGCAATTTTTTATAAAGCTAGGTAGTCTTGCTTTTAATTTTGCGTACTATTTAAAACAAAAATAGCTTAATATTTAAGTATATTTTAAAATTAAAACAAACAAACTTAAATATTTTTATGCTTAATAAATTATTAATTTTTAAAGCGTTAAATTTTTTAAAAAGTAAACTAAAAGTAAAAATAATGCTTTTATTTTTTAGCTTTAATAATAATTAAAAATTTGCTTTTTTTTTTACGTTTAAGTACGTTTTTAGTACTATTACGTACTTAAATTATATTATTAAAAAGTATTATAATATAATAATTATTGTTTTGCTTTTTTTTAGTTTTTTATAAGGGCAGTAAATAACTGCTAAAGTAGTAAAAAGTTACAAGTTTTCTACTTTTTTTAAAAGTATATTTTAATTTATATTTACTTTATAGTTAGTTTAGTTTACGTTTACTAAAAATTTGTTTATACGTTAATATAGTTTTACTTATATATAACAGAACTTTATTAGTTTGTTAACTATGTTAATAATAACGTCTTTGCTTTTAATTGCTTAGACTTTAAAAAAACTATTTTATTTTTGCTTCTTTTATTAAATAAAAACTTTACTTTATAAAAGAAAAGTAAAAACAAAAAATAAATTAAGGCTATTTTAAGTATTAAGCGTATATAATATGTTTGCTTTTGCTTTTTTATTTTAAATAGCTTTTATAGCTTTTTAAATAGCTTTTGTATGCTAAATAATTTTAAATAATAGTAGTAAATTATAATTAATTTGCAAATAAGTACTAAATATTAATAAAGTAAGTATTAGTTTATTAAGTTTTATAGTATTATTAAAGGCTTTTATTGCTATTTGCAAAATTAATTTATTATTGTTTTAATAGCTAATCTTTTTTTTAATTATATTAAAAGCGCAGTATAAAAAAGCATATGCGCGTTTAATTTTACTAAGTGCTTAATATGCTTTAATAAGCATTTTTTTATATATAATTTTTATAATCCTAGCACTAGTTTAAAACTTTTTTAAAGTAAAGTTAGTACTAGGGTTATATACTATATAATTAAGCAATTTTTAATAAACGTTAATCTAGTACTTATAAAGTGCATTTTATGCTTTACATGCTTTTATTATTTAAATAAAAGTTGCAGCTTAAAATAACGTTGCTAAATTAATAATATAAAAAACTTGTTTTTTATTAATTTAAATTATGTTAACAATAACCTTATAATTAAATTTATAGTTATTTTTTAAGGTAAATTTAAAGCGTTTAGGCGCTAGGTTATACGTTTAGCAATAATAGCAGAATTTTTAGATTTTTTTTAAAATAAAATAATTTACTTTATAACCTGCTATAGTTAACATTTATTTTAGTTTTGCTGCTTTAAAGTGCTTAAATTGTTTATAAAGCTAGCATAACTTAGTTTTAGTAAAATATGCAGTTATTTTGCTAAAGTGCATATTAAAAAACAAATATCTTTATTTATAAATAACTAGTATTGTATTGCTATTGCTTTAAATAATAACATTTTTAGTGTTGTTAAAATAAGCACTAACGTAGTTAGCGTTATATAGCAAAAACAAAAAAAAAGTAAGCATATTTAAAACGTAATACGTAGTTGTTCTAAAAAGGTTTTATATTTAAATCGTGCTAATACTTTTAATAATACTGCTGCTACTAAATTTAATATAAACTTTACTTAGTTTTTATATTATATTTGCTTTTAAATTTAAGCATAAATATGCTTTTAATTATGCTTTTTTAACTATTAAATAGTTAAAAGCACTTATATTTTATAATTTGCTTTAATATTTTATTTTATATAAACTTTTTAAAATAAATTAATTTATTAGCATTTTAGCTTTAAATTACTATATATTTTTACTTATAACATAATATATATATATAGCATTTATTAAAAATTAAATAGATTTTTTTACTATTTTATTATTAATTTTATTTTATTTATAGTTTAAATTTAAAATAGTTTTAAAAATACTTTTTAT
>MU401836.1:0-24293 GCA_022579005.1 Poronia punctata
ATAAGTAAACGTTTATAAACTAGTTTATATAAGCTATACTTATAATATTAAATAGTAACGTTATTTACTAAAATAGTAAAGCTTAGGTAATTTAGCTAATTTTTTTTAATTTTATTAGTTACTTTTATAAGCGTTATTTTAATTAAGTAGTGCTTACTTTTAATAAAGCTTTATGCTTAAAAGTAATAAGCTAGCTTATAAGCTATATAATATTTAAAATGCTTAGCTATTATAATAACTTTTTTTTTAAATTTACTTTTATTATTATACTTAATATATAATGCGCTACTATAGTAGTATACTATATATTTATAAAAAAATTTAAATATTAATTTAAAGTTTACTTATTAAAAAGCTTTAGTTTTAAAAAAAGCTATTTATTTATATTATACTTTAATTAAAGTAAAAAAGTTTTTATAAAATAGTATAGTTTAAATATTAATAACTTATAAGTATAAAAAGCTAATAAAAACGTTATATTAGTGCTATTTTTTAAGTAAGCTGCTTTATAACTTTTAATAGTTAAAATAAAACTTAGTTATTAAATAAATATTTTTAGCAAAGTTAAGCTAGTAATAAAGTTATAAAATTTATTAAATTACTAAGTTAATTTTTTTATAGCTAAAAGCTAAGTAAATTTTTTAAATAATTAACTTATACTTTTTTAAAAAATTAACATATTACCTAAAAGTAAAACGCTAAGTTGCTTATTTTTATAAAGTATTATTATATATAAAGTATTAATATATGTAATTTTTAAACCTTTTTTATTTACATTTATTATTATAACGTTTTAAAACAACACTAGTAATAAAAAATTAAGCAATCTTTTAACTTTTTTAAGTTTATTAAACTACAAGCTTTAGCAATAGCTTAACAAGCTAAATTAAGTAGCTAAAAGCAAATAACTTATAATTAAGTTTTAAGGCTTTATTTACACCTATTTATAAGTTAGCCTAAACTATATTAACATTTATAAACATAGCGCTAAGCTAAGTATTAATAAATTACTTTATATTACTTTTTTACTTATTGTTATTATTATTAATAAGCTTTTAAAGTTACTAAAACAAGCTATTTATAGCTATATATTTTTTTTTTAGTATATAGCAAAGCTTAAAGTCAAACATTTTAATATATAAAATTTACTAAGTAAAAACTATATTTAAAAAAGTAAAAAACTTATTATTTAGCTAAGCAATTAAAACTTTTACGTTAGTTTTTAAAATAAATTATATACTATAAAAGTAGTTTTATAAGCGCTTTAGTAACTTAATAACACTAAAAGCTTTTTTTTTTATAGCGTCGTAGTTTAACTTAAAGCCTTTTTAATATTTTAACTTATATTAAGCTAGCTTAATTTTCTTATTTACTTTCTAAGCTAAAATATATCCTTATTTAATTTTAAAAGCATTAGTTTAAAAATAAATTTGCTTACTTTTATAATTAACAATAACTAAAAGTAGTATATTAATTAAAACAAGTTTTAACTAATTTATAAACTACTATTGCTTACTTTTTTAAACAAAAACTATATTTTTTTATAAAAAAGTAGTAAAAAGTATATAAATTTAAAAGTAGTTTTTAATTTATATTTTATAGTAAATAGTAACTTTAAAAAAAGCTTTAATATTTATAATATTTTTATACGCAAGCTATTTTTTAATTTTAATAACCTTTATACTAATAAGCTTTTTTTTATATATTTTATATATAAACCTAACAATTTTTATAAATTAGCAACACTATTTACTTTTTATAGCACTTAAAATAAAACTAGCTAGTTTTAAGTTAAAAAGCATAGCATTAATGTTTTTTAAATGCTTTAAAACATATTGCTTAATTTTAAAAGCAACTTTTTAATTATTATAGTATAATATAAAGCTTTTAATTCCTATATTATTAAAAAAAAGCTTACATTTTTAAAAGGCAATATTAAAAAAGACTTATATAATAATATATAAAAACTAAGCAATAAAGTTTATATAGCTTTATAGTAAAGTTATTATTTAAAGTAATTTAAACAAAGTGTTAAATATAATTAAAGCATAGCTATAAATAAAAAAATTAATTTAGTTATAGCTAGAAAATAAGTTGCTAACTAATATAATAACGTATATAGCAAATTTTTCTACAAACCTATTATAACTTTATAGTAAAACAACGTTTTAAATAATAACAATATTAAGCTTAGTAGCTAAGTTAATAAAGCATAGGCCTCTTTTAAGCTTTTTAACTATAAACTATGCATTATAATATAGCAAGCTTGCTTTTTTTAAAACCTTGTTTTTAAAGCGTATTTACAAAACCTTAATAACTTTATTTTTTAGTAGCGTAAAAATTAAAATGCTTTTAGCTTGCTATGCTTTATAAAGCACTGCTTTAATTTTATATAGCAAAGCAATACTATTATTAACATATCTTATTTTAAAAAAATCTTATACTAAAGCTATTTCCTTATAAAAAAAAATTTCTAGCAAAACTGCTTTTTTTACATTAGTAAAGTTAGTTTCTTCTAAGCTTTAAAATAGCTTTATAACCTTTTTTTAAGTAAATTACGTCTTTTAAAAATATTTTACAAATTAAAGCTAAATATTTTTATAAATACCTTTTTACTATAACTAAGTCTTATTTTTAACGTTTACAACTTTTTTTTTAATAGCTTTCTCTTTTTAGTTATATATGCTTAAAAAAGTTGTTTTATTTAATAAAACATTATTAAAAAAATAAACTTTTTTAGCTTTGCTTTTATATATAATAAAAACATTAAATAACTTAATTAAAGCGCTTAGTTAATTTACCTCTTTAATAGCAGCAATACTAGTTTATTAAGCTTTATAATAAACCTTTTAAGTAACATTATAAAAAATATTTACAAAAGCGTTATTATATAATATAGCTTATATAGTTTTATTATTAGCTAAACTAATTAAAAATATATTAAAAAAGCTAAAATTAACACTATACCTATAACTAAATAGTGCAACGTTTTTAAAGTAAGTAAAGCTAAAGCTAGCAATATTTAAAAGTAAGCTTTTTTTAATATTAAGCACTATATTAAAGATTTTCTCTTAAGGCATGCTATAAAAAGCAGCGTTATAATTTACAACTAAGGCAATATTTTAATTATAGCAAAATAAGTTAAACTTATTATTATTATTACTATTAGCTACTTTTTTAACAATTGCTTAATAAAGCCTTATTACGCTATTTGCCAGCTTTAAAAATAAGCAAATAGCAGCTAGTTTTTTAATATATTAACAACCTTAAATAGCTATAGCAAAAACTAGTTTTTAATAAACGCTACTAAAATTATAATCTTTATTTTTTTAAACTATATATTATATATAAAGTAATTATTTTAATAATATAAAAATATGTTTATTTTAATAATAAAATTTATATTTAAAAGTAAAAAAAATAAAGCATATTACTTTAAAACAATATATAACAAAAAATTAACACTTTGCTTAACAAGCTATACTTTAATTTTAATAACACTAATATAACTAACTTTATTAGCATTACTACTATAGCTTTTTTAAATAAAACTAGTTTGCTAAACTAGCAAAGTATACTTTAAAACATATATTTTAACAACAAAGCTAGCCTATATACTAATATTAATAACTTTTATAATAAGCTTACCTTGCTTTTTTATACTTATAATAATAGTAATTTTAAAGTAAATCTAAACGTAGTTAATAACTACATACTGCTTTAAAGCTATAAAAAATACTTAAAATAAAGTTAGCTTTAAATTAAAGCTTTAAGTACTTAATTAAATATTATTTTATAAAATATTAAAAGCAACTATTATAATATTAATATAAAAATAGCTGCTTATATTAGTTACTTATTACAACGCATCTTTAATAAGCTAAGATTTAGTTTACTAAACTAAAGCTATAAAGCAATTAGTTAATTTTAAAAGCATAATTATATTAAGCTATAAGCTAAGCAGCCTGCTAAGGTTTATAGCGTTAATTAAAACCTAACTTTTGCTTTTTTAGCTAAATTAGTATTTAATATTTTTAAGCGCTATATAAATAGTCTTTTTACTTTTAACTATAGCGTTTTAAACAATATAGCTAACTTAATAAATTAATACGTTAGCGTAGCCTAGTACTTTAAAAATTATATTTTTAAGCATAACGTTAACCTTTTTTAAAAGCAGCTTGTTAACCTTAGTATCTTATAACTATTAGGCCTTTATATAAATATTAAGCACTTATTTTATATTAGCTCCTTTGCTTTTAAGTATATTTTTTATAATAACAAGAAATAAATTAAATATTTTAACTTTTAAAGCAACTAGTTAAATATTTAATTGTAGCAAAATATTTTTATTTTTTTAAGTAAAAACTTTTATAAGCTTTTAGTAAAAGTAGACTTATATAAAAAGTAGCTTATATTAGTTAATAGCAAACATTTTAGCAACTATTTTATTATTGCCTTTTTTAACCTTTTTTATAACCTTTATACTATTAAAGTTAATAGTAATAATATAAATAAAATCCTAGGTCTAGTTTATATAAACATAGCCTTTGCTTTTATATATAAATAAGTTATTATTTTAGTGCAAAGCTTTAATTATGCTTATATTGCTAGTATAAGCAAAAGGTTTAATATTAATAACGTTCTTTATAGCTAAAGCGTCTTGTTAATTTTAGGCATTAACTACTTGTGCTAATTAAACATACCTTGTTTACAACTATTATACTACTTTAAAAGCTATATTTTATAAAATTAAATTGCGTTTTTTAAGTTTATAGTATGCTAAAAAGTAAAGGTTATAGTTATTAGCTAGGTTATTTTTTTAAATATAGCATAATGCTTTAATTTTAATACTTTTATACTTTTAGCTAAATATAATAACGTTACTAAACAAAGCAATACATTAGATATGCTTAAGCAAGCGCCTTCTTTTAAGGTACTACTAACTATTAAAATATATAATTTTGTTTTTATTAAAGTTATATGCCTTTAAACAGTCTTATTATAAATAAAAGTCTTTTAAATATACTTAATACTTATAACTAGGTACTTTTTAATTTAAACAGCTTTAGTAACCTTTTTATTTTTATTTACTATAGCTACTTTGCTAGTTTATTAAATATATTATAGCTTACGTGCTTTACTAATTATAATTAATAAAAAGCTAAAGGGCTAGTTAATTTATTATTTTTTATTATTTTTTTATAGTAACCTTTAGCTAACCTATTACAATTTTAATTTTTTAAAAACGCAAAGTAAAGTTGTTTATAATAGTAACAAGCTTTTATTTTATAATAGTTACTAGCTAGCTATTAACTATAGCTATACCTTTTATTTATTAGGCGTTTTATTAATTTTTAAGCTAAGCTATAGTAGCTTTAATAAAGTATAAATAAAAAAGCCTATTAAGTTTTTTAAAAAGCTTAAACTTTTTTTTAAATAAGCTAAGATCTTTTTTACTTTGCTTTTAGTATTTTTAAAAGCAAGATTTATTTATTACTTAAAAGTTAAGCTTATTATAAAAGTTTTTATAAGTAAGTTGTTTAAAGTTACTAAATCCTAATTAATAAAAAAAAAAAATAGCTTAAATTATAAAGTTAAATATTTTTTATAAAAAGCTTTAAACTATAGCGTTATTAAAATAAAGCTTATTATAAGCTTTAACATCTTAGTAAAGAAAACAATATTACTAAAAGTATTTATGCAAGCTTTTAACATTATTTAACTAAAATATTCTTTTATAGTTATAAAGTATAGCAATAGCAAAGGACTTTTACTTAAAATTATTTAAATAAAAATAACGTTTAATAGCGCTATAAGCAATGTTTTAATTTATGCAGTCTTTTAAAAAAAAAATTAACTACTTATAAACCTTATAAGTTAAAGCATATTAAGGCAATAGTTAAATACAGGCTTTTAAAGTTATATAATAATTATTAAAGTAATAAAAAACTTTTTTAAGCTAGTTTATTGTTTTAGTGCTGTTAAAAAAAAGGTTAAAACGCTTTAAAAAGTTAAAGTAAGTTATATATTGCTAAAAAACGTAAAAGTTATATAAAAAGGTAGCAAAATAGTTAGTAAAAACTAAAGTTAAGTTTTTATAGCTTATAATTAAAGCGCTAAAAATAAAAGTTAAAATAGGTTTTTAAGTAAAAAGTAATAGTAAAGCAAAAGTTTTAGCTAACTTAAAAGCTTTAAGCTTTAAGTTAACAATAAAAAATAAAATAAAGCTAGCTAGGTATAAATAAATAGTTAAAAATATTGCTTTTTAAGTAAAAATAAAGTTTAGTAAACTATTTTAGTATTGTTTTAAAGCAAAAAGTTTAAGTAACATAAAGTAGCAGCTTAGATTATAGTTTTTATTTATAAAACTGCAAAGTTTTATAAAAAGCAACGTATTAAATAAAAAAAACTATATAAAATAATGTAAGCTAAAATAATAAAGTGCAAATGCGTTAAAAAGCTAGTGTTAACTAAAAAAAAAAAAAAATATAATAAAAAGTTATTAGCTAGTATTTATATTTAGTTAAAATTTTAAAAATCTTTGCTTAAGCAAGCTATTAATTTTTAAAGTTTTTATTAAAAGTTTAATTTTTAAGTTGCTTTAGTTTTTAACTGCTAGCTTATATATACGCAGCTTTAAGTATAGTAAACTTTTTTATACTTTATAAAATATGCTACCTTTTTTTATTTATTATAGTATTTAAATTTTTTTAGTTTTTCTAGTTTTTTAGCTACTTATTTTCTAGTTTTGCTAATCTTTTAGCTACTTATTTTCTAGTTTTTTTTTAGTTTCTTTATATTTTTAGTTCCTTTAAATTGCTATTAAAAGTATTTTTTAAGTTATAGTTTTATAATTTTATTAAACTAAAAGTAGTAAGCTAGCTAAGTTATATTTTATAATTTTAGCTTTATAGCTTAATTTATATAGCTTTTATTGCTTAGTTTTAAACTATAATAACTTAGTTATTTTTAAAGCTTTTTTATAACACGTTGTTTTTATACTAAGGCTTTTAGCTAATTTTCGTAGTCTTTAAGGTTTAAAGTAAGCTAATATTTTATTTTTATTTTTTTAGTTAAATATTAGCAGTATTAAAAACTTACTATACTTTTAGCTTGCGCGCGTTTGTATATATAAGCGCGTTATTAATTTCTAGCTTTTTTTTCTTTTTATATAGTTTATCTTATAAAAAAAAACTTTTATAAGTCTTATATTTAAGCAAAATTACTATTGCAATAAAAATTAAAAATTTTTAAAAATTATTTTAACTTTATACTAAAAAAGGTTTAGCTAAAGTAAACGCATTAACTAGGTTTTAAGGGCTTTACATTAATTATAGCTTTATAAAAGTATTTTAAAAAGCATAACTTAATATATTATATGTACAATAAATAGCTAGATATTTAGGTCTAAAAAGTAACGCAAAAATAAAGGCTATATATATAAAAACAAAAATCAAGCTATTCCCTTTTAGCCCTATAGCTACCCTATAACGTAAAGCGTAACTAGTATATATACTAATTACGTTATAATACTAATTTTATACTAATTGTTTTATAGCTACATTTTAAGCTACAATCTATGCTAGTTAAGTTATCTTAATGCTAAAAAATATACATTTTATATTTTTTATTATAAAGATTATAAAGCATATTAATATTTATACCTTAGCTTTAATAACTAATTTTATATATTATAACAAAAATATTACTTACTAACGTTAAATAAAAGTTAATAAAATAATTAAAAAAAAAAAACAAGAGGCTGCTAAAAAAAAAAAAGCACGTAAAAAAAAAAAGATCAATGCTGCTAATGCGCTTATAATTAAAAACTTTAAAAAAGCTAAAGCCTAAAAAAACGCTAAAACCTTTAAAAAGGCTAAAAGTACCTTTAAAGCACAAAGCTAAGCAGCAGCTATTACTTATATAGCTAGTAAAGCTTAAAAAAAAGCAGCTAACAATGCTGCAAAACTTGCTAAAAATAATAAAAATCTTATAAATGCTAAAAATACAAATAGTAAAGAAAATAATAAAAATAATAAAAACTTTAAAAAACCTAAAAATATTAAAAGTAATAAAAATAATAAAAATATAAAAAGTAAACTAAACAATAAAAATTTTTAAAGTTGCTATATAAGTAGCTATAAAGCTTATAGCAAGTTATAATAGCTTTATATTGCACTTAATTAGTATATAATTAGTACATTTACGTTATTTTAAGTAAATAGCTTTAATTTAACTTTTTTAATAAATTATTTTTTACTATTTTTTTATTTACTAATTATATTTTTATAACGTAGCTAAGTTAATAACTTAAAAAAATCTTTTTATTATTAGACTAATATTTAAATAAGTACCTATTTAAAAGTTAAGTACCTATTTATATTTAAATAGGTACCTATTGCAAATATGGGTACCTATCATTTTTTAGATGGGTACCGCAGCGGGACCCGTAGAGTGGTGACAAGTCCAATAAGGCTTGTTGTATAATGTATAGTTAGGATCAGAATAAGGCTTGTCAGGCAAACAAGACTTGTCAGGCAAATAAGACTTGTCAGAGGTGGGCCCACCTTAAAGTCATTTCCAGCGTCCTTATTGGTCAGATATACTAGATTTCTAGGTTCTGATTGGCCCATTTATTCTATTTCTAACCTGCACGTACTTGCCATACCTACTTGTACCTACTTGTACCTACCTTGCAAGTCTGACCTGACCTGACCTGACCTGACCTACCTACAACCTTTCTGAATAGCTTCAGAATTGTCCATATTTGGAAGCCTGGTCCTGGTGGTCCTGGTGGTCCTGGTGGTCCTGGTGGTCCTGGTCCTGGTCCTGGTCCTGGCCCTGGATCAAGGATCCTGAAGGTCAATTAGCATTTAATCCGGCTGAGGAGCACTTACAAGATCTGCATATGCTGCGAAAGCTAGAAAGTGACTTATATATACTATATAAAGTCAGTGCAATTAAATGTACCTTTATAGCCTTAGCAGCGGGCTAAAAACAGGGCTATGGCTGTTGGTGCAGCCTTTGGTCAAGGATAATGGTGGTGGTGGTATGCGGAGTAACAAGGTTAGAATTTTTGAAATGGCTAAGTCAGGTCAGGTCAGGTCAGGTTAGGTCAGGTCAGGTTAAGGAAAAAGTACCTAGGTAAGGAAGTTATAATAGGTGCAAGTAAGTACATTCCTTCCTGATTAGTATGAAAAGTACTTAAAAGCTTGACAAGCCTTGTTTCTCTGACAAGTCTTGTTTCTTTGACAAGTCTTGTTTTTCTGACAAGTCTTACTGCCCTTGTAAAGTCCAACAAGCCATGTTGCTGTATACATTTTCCCGCTACGGTACCTATTGCAGGTATAGGTACCTATTCATTTTTGAATGGGTACCCAGTCATTTTTGGATAGGTACCCAACCCATAATTAAGCCCAGGCTACCCATACCCACTGCCAAGCACCCAACACCACCTAATGGGTAATGATGGGTACCCACTGGGTACCCAATGACGAACCCTAGCCCGGCATCGGGGCATGGCGTCGGCAGCAGACTGTAGTGGGCTACAGCTATTTGGAATAAGTTGCAAAAGATGCTGCAAGTAAGGGGGACATTAGGTGCATAACCAACACGAAGAAGAAGATTATCACGTATTCACAGACCAGGGTAGGATTGACAACGGTAGCCTGTCCGACCCTCCGATCCTCCGACCATCCGGGGCGCCCACACCCATTGAACACCCCTCCCCCCCACTACTAATGCTGCCCTGAATTAAATACCACGGTAAGAAAAGTGAAATGCGATCACCGTTCTTTTTCAAGAGAAGCGTCCGTCTTCCTAAAAACCAACAACACCTGCCTTGGTACTATTAAGTATACTCTACATCAAATCCTGGGCCTCTATGGTTGCGTGTTTCATCTGTAGCCCGTAACCGTAGTCGTACACCTCCGTACTATAGTAGTATACTCTGTCGCTTCTCTCTGGATAGCATATGCTTAATCAAATCTGTTTCTTCCTTGCTGTGTGTAGAAAACGGTTCTGTTCAGCAAGATGGGTCTTTGTGAAAGAACGGTCCCACTCCTTGGAGCGGCACACCTCAAAAGAGAAGCGGCTCTTCATCCTTACCGTTTCCTGCTCTTCATATATAGAGGTAAGCAGATACTGCTGACTTGAGGCTGCCTACATGTCCCTGTTGCTCCATCCATCTTCAAAAAGTCATCTAACATTAGCTACGTAATTATTCTTAAGTATATCACAACCATTGTGATTAAGGATCCAAGTAACTGCAAACACTAGCACTCAAACAACATCAACACTAGTCAAGTCATAAGTCACGAGTTCGAAACGGACGGAGGGACCTAAATCACTAGTTACTTACCTACTTGGGGAACACCAGTCAATTCATAATGGCGCCCCAGATTATCTTCGGGACAGCCTCTTTTGGCATGCCCAATTCTAACTTCCAGGATGCGTCAGGCGTTCGAGAAGTCCTCCAGACGCTCCGTGACCTTGATGTCAGTCGTCTGGACTCGGGAGCCCGTTACCCTCCCCCGAAGCCAGGATTGTCCGAGCAGCTCATAGGAGAGACGAGCGATCTTAGCCAGCACTTTATTGTCGACACTAAAGTTTACACGGACACTGCACGCGACGGCAGCGGCGATCTTACCGTTGAGGCCATTGCGTCTTCTGTTGCGAGTAGCCTCGAACGGCTAAGAAGCAACGCCGTGAGCTACCCGCCCATATGTCTTGGCCGCTGCTACCATCTAAGCGAGCTGTGGAAGGGAAGCGCCAGCCAACTTATCAAGCTAACCACGTACCGTCTGTCTAGGGAGTGAATGTGCTTCACATACACCGTGCCGACCCAGCCACTCCGCTCGAGGAGCAGATCAAGGGATTCCAACAGCAGCTCTTGCAGGGTCACTGCAAGAAGGTAGGTGCAGTGTTCCAGCCGCCTTTGCATCAACCCAAATTCCACGTATGTGAACTGATCCGGCCTCTTCTTCTCCAGTGGGGTGTCTCGAACGTGCCTATACCGGTGCTGAGGCAGATGCTCCAGCTGTGCGAGCAGAATGGCTGGGAGAAGCCCAGCTGCTATCAGGGCCCCTACAACCTGGTGACGCGCGGCATGGAAAAGGAGCTTCTGCCGCTGCTACGAGAGCACAACATGGTGTTCAATGCATTCCAGTGAGTTTCCCTCGCTCTCCTTACCGGTATTATTCTGTATCGCCATCCAGCCGCTGATTCAGTTCGCCACCTCGCCCTTCCAGACCGTTTGCAGCCGGGTTTCTGACGGGCAAGTTTGTCACCAACCAGCACGCCGGCACGCGATTCGACAAGAACTCGCCGCTTGGCGCCATCTCACAGAGCATGTATGGCGGAGAAGACCTCCACACGGGGATGAAGAAATTCCTAGGAGGCCTCCAGTCACACGGCCTATCTCCCATCGAGGTGGCGGCGCGGTGGGAAGCATATCACTCGGTCCTGGGCGATGGGGATGGCATCATTATAGGCGCCAGCAGCTGCGCACAGATTGTCGATACCGTAGGCGTCATCCGCAAAGGTCCGCTCCCAGATGCTGTGCTTCCCTTGGTAAACGAGCTTTGGGCCGCAGTGGAGGGGAGCCGTGCACAGATTATATGAGCCTGCCAGGAGGCCATTCGGGGCGCCAGTCACCCGAGGCAACAGTAGGTGATGAGGTTCGCACCTGATTGGGCAAACCAACTCATTTCGCTGTCAACTGCCACGTACTGCGAATCTCTCCATTTCGCAGCTTCAGAGTGCACAGCTGACGATGTGCCTGTCTCGTTGCAAACAAGTTACTGCCAATGTCAGAAGGTTACTTTTAATGCGTTAGATCCATCGCAATGGAGAATTATCCAGGACAATTTGAGGTCGAGGACAATGGAGGACAGTGAAGATTGCAGGGTGGGGTACCTACCCTAGATAGGTACCTAACCTAATCTTTATGGAGAAACACCTCTAATCTAACCTCCATTCCATTATAACATCGCTAACCGAATTCTGTACCTGCCTGCATTTGTCTAGGTCGTCATGACTCATCATGACATGTATTCAGACTGAGGAATATGGATCCTAGTGATCCAAGTAAATGGCCTTCTGATTTAAATCACCGAGGTTTGTTTGTGAACTTATGAAAGGCCTTAAAGAGGTAATTAAAAGCTCATTTGGTGAGTTGAATTTCTGAGCTGAACTGTTACATGCAGCCTAGCTAATGTACGTTATTGTCTACGTGTTGGTATCGGTGGACCTCGTCACCTCGATCCTAGGCAGAACTACGAGTACCTACCTCCGCACATAGGCAAGGTATGGCATACGTAAGGTACGAGCAGTAAGTTGGTCTTGGTAGGCTATTGTGTCCACCCTACATCCGAAACTCCATCTGTTACCTATTGGCCACTAAATACACATTCTGCAGGCGGATTGGTAATTACCTATCCATGCTTTTGTTAAACTTTGTTGCAGCATCCAATAGGTTGCAACCTTGGTCCTTTTAAGTGGCGGATGCTGTTCGTTCCCTCTCGATCCATTCGGTGTCTTGCCGGGGATGATCTAGATACTCGGGCGAATCAAGGCTGTCGCTTCCCTCCGAGATCGCCTAAGACGTAGGTTATGGGCAAGCGCTGGTGACTGGCCTACCTATTCACTCCTCTCGCGAGATTCTGTTCTGGCCGCTGGCTAGACTAGTACATACTTCATACGCTGTAGCTCAAGCGTTTGCTACGATTACCGTGATCAGTGATTACCTTCCTTATTAGCACCAGCCTTAGAGCGCCGTCCCTACCCGGTCGACCCGACCCGGGCCCGACACGACAAATATACGCATACGCCTTCACAAATCCACGACCCTGCCAGAAATCAGGCTTGATCCGCCCATCTCCTGATGAATGTACAATCCTACCTACATTCCTCAGGGCCGTTTCTAGCACAGTCGTGTCCTCCTCGTAGCCTTACGTTTTCGTGGGGCGTTGTGGTGATCGACCCTTTTCTTTGCAGGTAGTGAAGAGTGGCTTGCTTTTACTTTACAGTTCCTACTCCCGAATGTACCGGATCTGTTCTTAGTTCACACCAACGTGGCTCCAACAATTGGCTGAACTTTGAAGTTCGGTGCATACCTCCTTACCTGTGTCTGGTAATCAATCATTCATAATCGGCAAGCACGACCTACCACCCCTCCATCTGGAACTACCTGTAAGCGACCTACTTTATCTTATAGGTTAAGCTTAGGTTACTTGGTTCCCGAACCTTTACATGCCGGCTTTGGCACGACAACCATACCTCCGGATGAACCCGTTTATGAAACAAGGGGCAACACACGGAACGTGCCACTTTCTGCAGCCTTAGCTTTACTATTTAGCAAAATTTCTAGCATCTCGGTTTAAATATCAGTAGAGTTGCCTTATCAACCGACTGGAATTCGATTCAGCTGGACGCCCTGACCTGATCGATAAAGAACGACCGATGGCTACTTCACAACCGGGCACCACCTCTGGTGTCGGCACCGGACCTGGCCTGGCGTATCCGCCTACGGCAGGTCGGCCTCCGGGGCTTCTGTCGCTGCCGGGGGAGTTGATTGATGCCATTCTCGCGTATATGTCCCCGCTCGAGCTGGCTAAATTGTCGTACGTGTGCCGTAAGATGCGCAGCTATGCCGTCGGGGATCTCCATTGGCGAAGACACGTCCAGTCCAGTATCCCCGGCAACAAGGTCACGTCACCGTTTCCGTGCGCAACCTGGCTTGAGCTCTACGGGGCGCACCACCAACACTGGTTCTTGACGAAACACAAACTGTGGTTCTGTGACCATTCCCTCACGGGGCAATTGATCGTAGTCAGGTACGACCAACGAAGGGGCTGCATCGAGGGCTACCAGCTTGTGGCTACACGGACCGAAAACGACAGCGAGCCGTGGCTGGAAGACAGCAGCGTTCATATTCATCATTTCAACCCCCAGGTTGCGCTACACCTCGATAGGGCTGTTCTCCAATTCAACACCAACAGCCTGGATAACCTGATACACAGCACCCTCTCGCCCCGTACCATGAGCCCCTTTTCTGCGGAGCAGACGATGCGATATGAGAACAGTTCGGGCCCGAATATCCGCACGTTCTTCCATGCCAAACCACTTGACGGCGGGGGCCTGGAGCGTGTTGTTCGACCCGATTTCCCCTATGGTATGGTCTGGCCACCACCTACTATCCCGGCACGTGATCGTGTTCTAGGTTGGTGCACAGCGCTTGCGGGCCACGCGCCGCCTACGGTCGTAAGTTCGCCATCTTGGCGACCGTCCAACCGCGGCGAGGCGTCGGATATGACGTTTCGAATCCGACAGTGGATGCATCTAGGCCGGTCGGTTGGATTCCCTGTCGGCGAAGAGTTTGACACGTATGCAACGCTAGACCCGGCATTATAGTAAGCCAACCATACCCTCGGCGGTAGCTGTTTGAAGGCCTTTTGCAATCACCTCGAACCGCCATACTCGGAATCTGCTGTTGCTAACCCACACTGAACGCAGTACGCCAACAGCCACGAAGCCCTGGCGTGGTATCTGGGTTGGGGATTATTCCTCGCATGGTTGCGAGTTTATCCTGATACACCAACCTGACTTGGAAGAGGAAGCAAGAGAGGAGCCGCTCATTAAATTGGACAATGAGACGGACGATGAATTTCAGGCGCGCTTCCTGGCGGAAAGGGTTTATCGTGGGGAACTAAAAGCGATTAAGCTCACGGGAGATGACAATGTGCCGAGGGGCGAGTATACATTCACGGTGGACGATCTCGGGGCGAAGGGATACCTCGGCGATGCCAAAGAACCACCTTTCCAAGGGGCTAGGATGGTGCAAAGTAAGGGTCACCTTGCAGGACGCGGTTTTACAGCAGGTAAGCCCTTTTCTCTTTCCCAACGAGGCGTGAAATGCTCAATGCATTATTATACGCAGCGGCTAACTCGGAAGCGTCCACAGGGATGTTTATTGGCTCCCAGCTCATTATTGTCTCTCACAACCGACTAGCTCACTATTGGGTCGAGCTCGACCACATCAGCTTTTTCGAGAGGGTGGATATCGATCAATTTCTCGTGCCCCAATAACCTTACTATACACAACAACAAGAGAAACATGGCGACTAATCACAATTTGCGAATGTTATGGTGCAGGATAACAGAACAGAAGTGGGAGGGACAAATAAGTCCCGTACCTGACCATAGTACGACTGGTTTTGTTGGATACTATCGTCACTTGAGCGTGTCTAGCACCCCTGCTTTAGCGTTTTATGGTGTACTAGGTACCTACTTTAGTCTTCACTCTAACTTTAGGTACTAGGTACTCATCCCTGTCTTAGAGGAAATGTACCTTAGGTACCTTGAATGAAGCGAAGCATAATTAGTAGAATATTTGACAATGTAAGTGGGGTTGGTATAATTTATAAGCCTTCCAAGTTGAAGAAAGATAATCCCATCCAAATAATTCAGTTAGATTTCTTGATCTTTTATAGTAACCCTGTTGTGCAGCTATGTACAAGCGGGACAAGGTAAGGTTAGGTGGGATTGCGTAAGCTGGGGTGTGTGACCCCTCGGTGCCCGGTAGTCCCTGTCCATTTCTCTAGTTGGCGCTTCGCAAATGGTGAACGACGTCATCTAGTTTCTTTATGGGCATTCATAGCGTATACGAGTATGGAGCACAGACTAGGTACGTCTTCTATTGTTTCTACTTTGGTAGTTTTGATTTATACCACATAATAGTTAATAACTTCTAGCAGATTCAGGCCTGTACCTACACCCTTGATTTTATAAGTTTCTACCAAAGAAGGCCTTGGTAGACACTTAGCAGCTACCCTAAAAAACGAGAGAAAGAGAGAGGGCCTCCACATCAGTTACCTTTATTATACGATTCAGTCGTGACTTCCAGGCTTCCGACTCACCCAAGTATTGAATTCCAGACTTGACGCATGTCATCTGCCGTCCCTCTCGACTACTTTACCTACTCTCATTCCACACTTCAGGTCTCTTCCACTCGGTGTGCTGAGTTGGTATAAATCATGGCGGACAAGTACATTCTCCGCGTAACAGCGGGATCAACCTACGACATCTCAAAACATGTTCTTGTCCCGGTCAACTCTCCGGAGACGGTGAAGATCAGCACCGACCTCATAGACGCCGAAATCAACGTGCGCGTCAAAAACTACGCTGGTCTACCCCACGGCGCACCCAGCTCGTCGCCGTATTTCGAGACGGGGAATCACAATGAGAACAATGACCAGTATAGTATCGCGATTCGATTCACGCCCAAAGGTGAAAAAGGGAGTGGTGATGGTGGCATCTCCGGCAAGGATTTACAGTTTGGGAATGATTTTGACCATCCCATTCGCGACCGACTACCGTATGGTTTCAGTCATGCGCTGAATATCGTCAAGTGGTGGGTCGATCCTGGTCTGGATGGGGATCCGTATGCGGATAAGCCGTATATGTACGGGCCTGCGCTTTCGTCGTTTAATACGTTACATGTTGGCGCCGGCGAACATGACGAGGGTAAAGGTGGGCTGGTGTTTGAAGAAGGCGGCGATGAGAAGGGATTGGAGACTAGACGGGCTGTCAATGCACCCGACGGAGCGAAGGAACGCATGAAATGGGCGTTGAATGATGAGAGTAAAGAGAATTGGACCTGGGAGTATGGGAAGACGTATTGTGTCGATTTGTTCAATGCTTTTCTTGATTTCAGTGAGTTTGCGCTGAGGTTGCCCGGGTATCACTTGCCTATCATGAAATATTGGGATGGGCAAGGTTTGAGGTGAGTGAGCTTTTGACTTTCTGTCTTCTTTTTAACCACCTTTCCCATGCTTTGAAATTTCCGTCCCGTATCCTCTCAACCTTCTCTTCCCCATCAACCCCTAGCACTCTTTCTGAGCTTGCGACTGGCTCGCAACATCTTCATCATCATTTCATCTTTACATCTATTCCTCACACCATATTCCCAGGCCTAACCGGAAACGCTCACACGCACTTAGATACGTGCTCCGCAACCGGACCACCGAGGACGTATACCTCGTCGTCGTATTCTCGCTATACAAACGGGAAGACGTCAATGAAGATGGCACCCTTAAGCCTAGTGCGACGGAGGTTGAGAAGGGAGAAATACCGGATGAGACCCCTGCCGAAGAACCCGCCGCGCAGGACGAGAGTTTACGGGCTAATAACAATGGAGATGACGACGTGGATTGATGAGCTGATAATGCCGTGGGATTCGTACACATGAAGTCCTAGACTTGAGAAGTATTTTTTTGTTGCGATTAGAGCTACGCTTTGTTATACCCGCCTAACTAAAATTACTTAACTACCTATATAGGTAATTAGGTACCTAACTTTAAGGTTTTAGCAATATGTTAAGTAATGCTAAGCGTAGTTAGGTAATAAGTACTTATATATATAACTTAAATATAAGGTTAAGTACTTATTACTTAAATAAGTAAATATTTTTAGTTAAGTACTTAACTTTATATTATAGTAATATAATTTTATATTTAAATAAAATATTAAATATAAAATAAAAATAAGCATTTTAAATAAAAAGTAATTAGTATAAAATTAGTATATATTTAAAATAATAAATAAATATTATAAATAAATATAAAATAAATTATATTAAACTATAATTTTATTATTTATATTTTAATTATATTTACTTTTATAAATTATAAAACTATTATTTTTAAACTTTTTAAAAATAACTTATTTTTATACTTAATAAGTAAAGCTACTTATAATATTATAAGTATATATATAATATATTATTATAATATAATATAAATATTTTAAGCTTTTTAAAGTAGTTTATAAAGTTTATTAAAAAAGTAAAGCAATATAATAAAAATACGTAGCTTATTTTAAAGCAAATAAATAAATAATAAAACTTATAAGTTATTATTTAAGCTATAGTATATAATGCTAAGTAAAAGTAAGTTTTTTATATTTTTTTTTTAGTTTAATATAAAAAAGCTTTAGCTAAATATATTATATAGTACTTATAAAGTAGCTAGTATACTAATTATATAGCTTTATTTAAAAAAAAAACGTAGGTTTTTTAAGTAATAAAAAGTTTTTTGCTTATAAATATAAATTAATATAAAATAAGTATAAAAAAGTAGTATAACTTATAGTTAATACTTATAAATTGCTTTAATTTTTATAGTAGCTTTTAAAAATTTATATTTTTAAAACTTTATATTAAATAGTATAGTACTAATAAAATATACTAATATAAACTAATATTTTTTTTTACTTATAAGTATAATAAATAAAAACATATTAATACTTATTTATATAATAATAATTTAATTATTTTTAGTAAATAATAAATAAGTATAAGTTAATATAACTTTTTTAACTATATTTAATAGTTAGCTTAAGTTATTATGCTACTTTTTTATTTTATTAAAAAAAAAATTAATATTATTAATATAAAAACATTTTTATATTTTATATATAAAATAGCAAGTTATTTATAAAAGTTAAAAATATACTAATTTTATATTAATTAAGCTTACGTAATTATAAATACTTATATAATATTTTACTAAGTATTAAATAAAAATTTTTTAAAAATAAAATAGTTAGTAATTATATTAAACTAGCTTTAATAATATATTATTAATAGTATATACTTATTTTGCGCAATATTAAATATTAACTAGCTTTAAAAAGTTAATTAATAATTACTATATAATATTAATAAATAAAAAGTATATAAAAAATAATAAAATATACTATAATAACTTTTTTTTAAACTTGTTTATATAGCATTTTACTATATATACTAGTTATTTAAAAGCAGCTTATATTTTATTTGCTAGTATATAAACTAACTATTTATTAAACAAAGTTTTTTAAGTGCTTAAAAAAACTAAACTATTTAATATTTTTAAATATGTTTTATATATAGTATATATTACCTTTATAGTTATTAAAATAGCTTTTTTTAATTATATTACTAAGTTAAATTTAAAATAAGCTACTACTAAAAACGTATACTTTAATAATAAGCTTGCTATTAATTATAATATAGTTAAAACTATAATAAAGTAATATAAATTAAAGCAAACTATAAAAACGTTAAAGTTAATACTTAATATTATATTGCTTAGTAATTTGTTTTAAGTAAGCGTTTTTTTTATAGCTATAAAGTTAAAATAATAATATAATATAAATAATAATAAAACTTACTATAATATATATATTTTTTTAGCAATTATATTTAATATAGCTTACTAGTTTTTAATAAAAATAGCTATATTTTCTTTTTTTTAATTATTTTGCTTTTATTTAATTTACTAATATAGCCTTTATTTAGCATTTTTATACTTTTTTTAACTTTATAATATAGTAGCTATATAATTTTAAGCTTTAATAATATAAAAGTTTTAAAAAAGTATATTTTTAATTTTATAATACTTTAATTATAAGCTAGTATTATTTAATTTAGCTAGCTACTTATTTACTATAGCTATTAATAATTAGTATAAAATAAGTATAAATAAAAAAAAAAACTTACTTAGTATAGTAGCAATATAAAAATATATTAATATATTTATATTAAACTAGTTTGCACTATTATTAATAGTTAATTAAACAACTTTAGTAAAGAAAATAAAAAAATAAGCTTTAGTTACCTTAAAAATAAAAAGCGCAAGTAAAAATAATAAACTTTAAATTTTAAAAGCAAATTTGTTAATATAAATAAAAAAGTTAGCAATTAGTATAATAATAAAAATTTTTTTTTATATAATTAAAATAGTAGGTTGCCTTAATTAAGTTAGCATATTTTAATTATACTTTTATAATAAAGCTTAAATATTATTTTAATAATTAAATAAATTAATAATTATAATATAAAGTATAAGTAATAAGATTTTATAATATAAAATAACTAAAAATATATAAAATAAATAAACTTTTAAATAAACTAAAAATTATAAAAAACTTAATATATTAAATAAAAATAAAAGTAATAATATTTATTATAAAGCTTTATTTAATATAATTTTATACTAATAAAATATATTAATTATAATATAATAATATTATATAAGTTAATTATAAAAATATATTAATTATATAATAATATTTTATTTATAATAATTAAATTTAAATATTATTATATTTATATTAATTTTTTAAGTATAAAATAATATATAAAATATTAATAAAATTATAATTATAAATTATTTTTAAGTTAATATTAAAATATTAGCTTTTTATTTAAAAAACTTTAAAAGTTTAAAGTTTTTAATATTTATAATAACTTGCTTAGCATAAATAGCATATAAGTTTAAACTTATATAATATTAGTAAATATTTATAATATAGCTATTATAATATATATATATAAAAACTTTTATTAAATGCGCTTTTATAGCTTTTTAAAAAGCATATAATATTTTAAACTAAATTTGCAAAAATAAGTTAATATTTAGTATAATTTTATATACTATATAACTAAATAGCTTTTATAAAATTAATAAGTTAACTAATTTTTATAGTTAGCAAATATTATAAAAAGTAATAGCTTTTTTTTTAATTAGTATATATACTAATTTTATACTAATTTACAAGTTTGCTTACTTTTTAGTTTTTATATATGCTTTTTTAACATTTTAGTAATAGTTTTGCTTAATAACTAAAATATAGTAGTTTTTTATAGTTAAAGCTAGTGTATATAGCGTTATAGTATATAAAAATTAGTTTTTATAGCCTTTTTTTTTATTATAAGCTTATTGCTAAAAAAAATTTAAAAATTTAAAAAAAGTAAAGGTAATAAGAAAAAAAGGAAAGCATAACATTATAACCTATTAAAAATTTAAAAAAACTAATAGCTAGCGTTTTTTATACTTTATAAAAAATATTATTTAGTTATTAAATAATATTAAAATTGCATTTTTTTTTATTTATATTGCTAGCAAAAAGCAACGATTTTAATGCTAAAAGTATTATAAAAAAAAACCTAATAATAAGTATTTTATTTAAGTAATAAAAAAAAAAAAAAAAAAATTAAATAAATTATTAAATATATAGCTACTTTAATAAAGTTTAATTAGTTAACTAGCTATAGTAATATAGTATATTAATATTTTTGCTTAAATTAAAACAAAAATTAGTATATATTATAAAATAGTTACTGCTTAAACTTTTTACTTTTAAATTTATTTTTATTATATTATAAATAAGCTTATTAATATAAATAAAAATCTTAATATTTTATTTACTTAAGCTAAATTGCTTAAGTTTATAAAAAATAACAATAATAACTTTTTAAATAATATTAACTTTAGTAGCTAAAATTTTTTTTTTTTATATTTTTGCTTTTTTTTACTATACTTTTAGCTTTATATTTAACTTTTGCTTAATAACAAACTACTACTTTGCTATTTAATACTTTTTTAAATTTATATAATTTAAATTTTTTATTTGCTAGCTTAAAAGCTTTATAATTATTATATATAAGTAAGCTAAAAATAATAAAGTTATATTATATTTATAACCTTATAAAAGCAATATTATTTTAAAAGTAGTTTTTAACTACTATTTTTTATGCTATATATTATAAAAAAAAAAATTAAAGTAAAAAATAAAAATAATATAAAATTTTTTATATAAATAAAAAAATTTATTTTAAAATTGTTTTTATTAAGCAGCAAAATATAATACTAGCATACCTAAGCTTTTTTATAAACAATATAACTTAATAATTATATATATTTTTTTTTTTTAGTTAATAAAAATAAGTTTAATAATAAAGCACTTTAAAAGTACTTTATATATTAAACGTTAAAAATAAAAAGTAAAAAAATTTATAAAAACATAAATATTAGTAAAATATTTTATTTGTTAGTAATATATAAAATTATATTAATTATATACTAATTGCTAATATAAAGCTATATTACTTTTATTAAAGTAAATATTTTATTAATATATATATAATTAGCTTTAAATTTATTTTTTAATTTTATTGCAAATTAATAGTTTATAAGCTTTTATTAAGCTTAAAATTTTATTGTTTTTATTTTTAGCTTTTTTATGCTTATAAAAAATTTTGTTAAATATATAAAAAAAGTTTTTATATATTAGCTTTTTAAATAAGTTTTAAATTTTTATGTTTTTATTATAGCTAATATATAAACTACTTTTAGCTTTTTAGCTAGCTATTAAAAAGTTTATATTTATTTTATTAATAAAAACTAAATACTATAGCATATACTACTTAATATATAAAATTATAAAAATAAAATAGCTTAAATAAGTATTATACTTATTTATAAAGCTTTAAAGTTAAATTGCTTATATATAGCTATAAAAATATTTATAGCTAATAATAGTAGCAGTTTTGTAGCTTAAGTAATTTAAACTGCTTTAAAAAAAATAGTTTACTTATAAGAAATAAAATAAGTTATTTGTTATACTTTTTATATATAGTATAGCTTGTTTTTAGCAATTTTTTTAGCACTATTAATATAAAGCTAAAAATAAAAAACTAGATTTTTAATATAAATAAAAATAAAGTATTTTATATGCTTATAGCAATATATATAATTTAATAGCTTGTTTATTATATACTAATTATATACTAATTTTATTAAGTTTATAACTTATTAATGCATATATTTAAAAGTACTAAGTATAAAAAGTTGTTTTTTAGTATTTAATAATAGCTTATTAATAAAAGTATATTAACTTTTACTTATTTTTTAGTACTAGTAATAGCTATAAAAATAAAATAAAATATAAATATTTTTATGCTTTTTAAAGCAAAAGTACTTTAGCTTGCTTTTTAAGTATTTATAAACAAAACAAATTATAAAAAAGCTTTTTAGTTTTTTAAAAAAGTATAGTAATATATATGCTATATATATTATATTATAGCACTATTTCTTTACTTAATAAATATATTTAGTTTATTTTATAACAATAAAATTAGCTATTATTTTATAAAGCTTTTTTATATTATAAAGCATTTTATTATTTATAATAAGTAAATTATAAAAAAACAATTTAGTAGCAACTTATTTATAATTAATATAAATAATTTTAAACTATTATTTAAAAGTATTAATACTAGTTTAAAAAAGCTTAAAAAGTATTTTAATAAAGCTTTTTATAAAAATAAGCAGCTATTATAACTAGTAATATTGCTATAGCTATTAAGCATAACTTTAAAAATTACTTATATAAATAAATTTAATAAGTAAAACAAGTATTTTAAATACTTAAAAAATAATAATAGTAGCTATATAGCTGCTATAAAATATTTTAAATAAGTATATAAGCTATACTAAAATTGTTTTAGTTATATAAATATATACTAAAATACTAAAATAAAAAATATAAATATAAGCAAGTAAATAATTTTAATATAATTAAGTTTACTTAAAGTATATTTTGTTTTTATATTTTAAGCTTTAGTACTAACTATTTTTAAGTATAGTTATTTATATTATTTACTTTAAATGTTTAAAAAAAAATTATTAATAAATATTTTAGTAGTAGTATATATGCTTAGTAAAATAAAATATATTAATTTTATACTAATTTTTTTATAAAAACAGATTTATTACTTTTAAACTTTTAAAAAATAACTAAAACTATAAAACCTAGTTTTGCTACTTTTATTTAAAATGTTTTTATAGTATAAGCTAGTACTATATATTTAAAGCGTATATAAAGCTATGCTTATTTTGTTTATAATTTTAACTAAGCTTGTTTAAGTATAATTTTATTTTAAGCTTTTTTTATTATTGTAGTATATATTTATAATAATAAATATATAAAAAAAATTAATAAACTAATAAATGCTATAAGCAATAATAATAATAGTAATAAAAACTATATTACTAAATTATATACTGCTTTTAGCAATTTTAACCTTTTTAATATATTTAGTTAAAATGTTTTATTTTAAAATGCTTTTAAAGTTATAAATAATAATAACTTAAATAATAAAAACTTATTACTTTTACTTAGCTTTATATAGATTTAAAAAACA
Organism: Poronia punctata; assembly: GCA_022579005.1. Classification (NCBI taxonomy): domain Eukaryota; kingdom Fungi; phylum Ascomycota; class Sordariomycetes; order Xylariales; family Xylariaceae; genus Poronia; species Poronia punctata. Next base: position 24,029 of record MU401836.1, read on the forward strand.
TAAAGGCAGCAGTCTAGCAATTTTAAAAATTTAAGCACACTTTTTTAAAAACAGGTTATAATAATATTAAAACGTAATACTATGCAATTTTTTTAACTTATAAATTTTTAATTATATTTAATATATTTGCTACTATAATATAAATATTATTTTTATTAAATAAAAGTTTTATATTTAATAATAATATAATATATATATAATAATATAAAAGTTATTATTTATAATTATAATAAAAGTAAGTAAATATAATATATAATATAAATAA